>JAQIXU010000034.1:0-95847 GCA_034701245.1 Strigamia transsilvanica | reverse complement strand
AAATGATGTAAAGAGGATTGGCACGTATTTTATACTCGTTGATTCGTTCGTGAGCAGATCTTAGACTATTATGGGATCCAGATAATCTTTCAGCAACAGACATTTGGTTTTCTTTGCGAATGATACAAAACACATGTCGTTGTTGTATACAATTAAAATTTAAAAATATTATTTTGTACGGCTTACGTAAAATTGACAATTCGCTGAGAGGTCCATCCGTCTCGTCACCTCTCCCAAACACAGGAATGTTTACTTGTCTCATTTGGTATAACTTTTCTACACATTCAATATTTTCTGATTCAAGAGCTGCAATAAGTAAGGTGCTATTTTCTTTCGTATGACTGAAAAATAAATGCAAGTTACACAAGTCAGTATTACTGTTTACTTGCAAAAATCCATTATTTTTTTGTTTGTAATTTTTTTAATTGTGTTTTATTAATTTCTTTCTTTATTCAATACGGTATGCACTTATTCTCACTTCATATCTGTTCGGTTTTTCCACATAACATTGAACGCGTCATGATAATTCAAACTCACTGCTAACTTCAAGGTCATTGTAGTTGCTTGATATGTCTTCATTTCACTCAGCAATGCCACAATAGTATTTTTGTTAGTGGCCATAGCATGCTGTAAAGCTTTGTCGTACATATTTGTTAATAAAATCGTGTCATTTTCCTGAAATTACACATTTCATTTTTTGTTATTTAGAAAAATTATAATTAAAACCCAAACTTACCTCTAAAAATATTTTAAGTTTAACAATGTCCTCGCTTTTCAGTAGGTCTCGAAATTTCTGCTCGTTATTTGATAAGTCCTTTCGTCTTAAATCCATGTCCAAAGAAACAGCCATGGTTCGAGCTAGAAGCCTTGACAATAAAACAATTCACTATAAACTTTGTCGTAACTTTTTTTTTATTTAATTTTATCTGATATCAATGTTTTCCACTGGAAATCCATATCGACTTTGCTTTTTTTTGTTTGCTAATCACTTTACTGTAAGTTATCATGGAAATAAATATTTAGCAAGATGTTGTATCGCGGTCTCGTTTAATTAATTGCGTACAAATAGATTTACAAATTAGTAATTAAGCACCCACTCCTGATCTGTAGAAAATTCGACGAACGTGATTTATGCAAAATTTTTTTAAATCTTCTTTTTTTAAGTTTGCTGACTCCGGGCTCGTTGGGCCCCTTCACGCGTTGACATTGGGTCCTCTTTTAGGCCATGCCCTTGCCTATACACGGTTAGAACATTTAATTACTGTACTTTAAACTTTTCGTTCATTTATTTTGAATTGTGGACATAACAAAAAAATTAAGTGTCACAATAAGCAAATTAATATCTTTAAGCAACAAAACATTTACTGAATTCGTAGAATACCTCAATAAAATATGTCCGTTTACCTTGAGAAAAGTGAAAACAAGCCTTTATTAACTAATGACTACTGAAGATAATCATCTTAAACGGATACAAATCTTGAAGCCCGTTATCAACTGAATCGCAGGATTAGAAAAAGGGTAAGATCATCAGCCAATTCATGGCAATCCTGCTGGACTTGCTCAACAAGCAGAGTCATTTTGCTCAAGATATCCATGTTTACAATCAAGAAAAATTCATGTTTTTTTGTATTTTGTTTTTGTTGCTATGAAACTATTGTTTTAAAAAAAAGCAATATTTTTAGGATATAAGTGTTCCTGTAAATCTTATTATTATTCTTACTTCTCTTTTTCCCTCATTTTACAGGAATGAAATAAATTTAAACGCAGAATTGTAGCACTATGACAAAACGTCCTTGAAATATGAAATAAGGAATATTTATTCTAAAACCTAATTAAGCGTAACAATATAATTTACTAATACCCGCAATTAAAAATAAGGAAATAATTTAAACTTGTCTCCTTGAACGTTGCAATCACATTGTATGTTACCGGCCAAAGATATTAAATATATCCAATAATCCAGCATCTTTAACCAGGAACTGTAATGTCATTAGACGAGCGAGATATTTTGTGCATAATTTTGTCTAATCTTATAAATTATGCACCATTTCAAAACTCGTAAAATGACTGTAAAAGTGTAAATAACGGTGCCAAAATGATGTAACCATAGTTTATTAGGAATAAATATATTGATTAAATACACAATTGTATAATAAAAGCAAATATACAATATATATATTGTACATAAAACCATCTTATAAACAGTACAATTATATCGACGCAACATTACAAGCTGCAAAACAAAGTGCATAAACGTAATTGAATGAATTACGCAGTCTGTCACTAAAAATCACGCGTTTCAATGCAAGGACCAAATGATGACCAATATAAAACATTGCTGTTTTAAACCGTTGCTTTTAAAACAGCAACATCAACTAGTTATTCACTTAATCATTTTATCATTTTCAGTCTTCTTCGACTCAATAATTGAGAATTACAAAATGGTCAACAATGCAAACTTCAATTTACGCTTCATCATGATTAATTTATTGTTAATTACATATATCAATTCTACTGTATATATACAATGTCGCAAAACATAATTTCACTTAGTTTTATCATGGATTCACCCACTGATACAAATCAAATGACAATACCTTTATACAATTTACTTAAGACGTAGCATCCAAAAATAATGGGCTTCATTTTTAAACATTGTATCGTTAATTTCCAAGGCACTCATCACATGATAAAACTCGAGTAACATTAAAAATGGATGGTTAGTAAATAGGTTTTTGTTATTTCAAACAAAACTCATTTAAATGACAAAAAAAAAAATAAAAAAAAAATAAAATAAAAACAAAACAAAAGATAACTCTAAAATTTGTTTTAACCCATATTACTTTTGAATCGTTTCGAACTATTAAATAAAAAATGATATGTAATTGATGCATACGTTATTTTTTCACTCCTATATTGTTCCAATCTTGTCTGTTTCCTGGTTTGGCAAGAAGCAAATCTGAACTACAGCCCAACCTCGTTATGGCGAAACACCACAAGTTGCTCGTCAAAGCGGGTTTTTCGCTATAACGAGAGTCGGACTGAATTACAATGTTAAAAATACTTCACGTTAAATTGGGCAATTTGACAATGAATTAAAAAAAAATTTGAAATCCAAAAAAAATGAATATGAAATGATTTAAAATATTTAATCAACTAATATCAATATCAATGATGCTGTTCTCATCGTCAACCGATCAGGAACATTCTAAATGCGATGCAGATGATACAACTGCTGATGCTAATAATAATAATATAACTTTTATTTTATTTCCCCCATTTCCATTTCTCTCAACTGTATTCTTTAATACCTTCTTTTTCCTTTCTCCGTAATTTCTTACGTCGTCGGTCTATACACGCAACTTCGGCTTTCAAAGCCATGTATGTTTTTCTCAGTTCTGACAATTTTTCTTGGATGATAGCTATTCTTTGGGATCCATCTGAACAATCGTCTGAAACACAACAAAAAAATTGGCCAGTTAAAAAAATATCATAATAATATCGACTTTTGCATACTAATTCACCTAATTCGACGAAAAAGTTGAATTTCGACGGTCGCGGCGATCTGGGAGGAAGTAAAGTCGTAGTAATTTCAGTTTCCGTCGCAATGTAACTGCTGTCGTTGCTGGTACTACTTGTCACCGGTTGAAAATGCGCCGCCTGTTCAGAATGCGTCTCGTCGCTGTCACTAGTCCCGTTCCGATTTCCCTTGCGCATTTTGCCCAGTTCACTCGTGCTTTGGCCTTGCCTTCTGTTCTTTTTCCGCTTCTTGGCCGGCATCACGTCCTCTTCGTAACTGTTGCTTCTTTTCTGCGGCTGCACTTCGATCTCCACCGGATTTTTGTCGTAGCTCACCATCGAGCCGAGCACCATCGCCGCCTCCGACTGACTGAAATCGACGCTCTCCTGACACGCGTACGACTCCATTTCGATATAACTGTTGGACTTTTCGTCGGGGAAACTTTCGCATTCGTTTAAAATGGACAAGACCGAATCCTGGCTTTCGGGAGTCGTTGGAGGAGTGTTGTCCAAAACGGTCGACGGCTCCGACGACTTCTGATGACTGAATCTCGGATTATCTTTCAAGCTGCACGAAGCACTGCTGGCACTCCCCGTGCTGCTGGAAAAACTCAAAGGCAATAGCGGCCGCACGTCGTACTGGTTCGAGTGCCCTTCAGAAGCGTTCACCTCAGGTACAGGACTCAATGGAACGTCTTCGCGACACAAAAGTCTCGTGACCAAATCCTCGTTCTCCTCTTTTTTGCTCGCCACTTCCTCCAATTTGTCGGTCTCTTGTCTTTTCTCACTCTTGCGACTTTTCCCGCTCTCCTGTTCGTCCCCGGAAGACCATTTTTTCTTCTTTCGTTTCCCGCTCTTCCGACTCGACTTCTTACTGTCTTCGTCACTGGTTTTATCCAATTTCTTCCTCGATTTCTTCTTGGCAGAATCGCCCTGCTTGTTTTTCCGATTCTTCTTCTTCTTCTCGCCACCTTCCGACAACTCTTCGTCCTTTCTCTTCCTGTTTTCCTTCTTCTTACTCGCCTCGTCTTTTTTCACTTTTCTTTTGTCCTTCGACTTCTTCACCTTTCCATCTTTATCTTTGTCTTTACTTTTCCGTTTCACCTCGTCACATTTCTCGATCTTCTTCTTCGACTCTTTTTCCTTCTTAATAACCATCTCGCAATCCTCTCCTTTTGGTACAAAATCAAGCGGTGGCGACTCCACGTCCATCCGTACCTCATCCGTTCGCTCCTCCTGCGCATCCCTCGAGGGTCCCGCCACTGCTAAATAGTCCATATCATCCTCCATCGATTCACTCAATTTTATCACCTTGGTTTCCTCTTCCTCCTCCTCCTCGACAGCATCCTCATCCAAAAGATGAAGACTTTCCGGACTTTTTGGCATCGTTACACTGGAAGATGATGATTCTGCTACATCGGTGGCCTTCGTCTTTTGTAAAGCAACCTCCTCGACGACATTCATTTCAGTTTTGGCCTCATCTTCAACAGATTCCACTTTAATTTCCACCGGTTGTTCCATTCCAACGTCTTTAACTTTAGTTTGAGCTTCCAATTTCTCCTCCACCTCTTCGTCGATTTCGTCCGTCGTCCGTTCGTCGGGATCCACTTTCATCTCCTGCTGCAATTCGTTAATGAACTCTTCCGGTAGATCAAGTTCGTCGTCCGACTCCAATTTCTTTTCCTCTTCCTTTGCTTCTAATTCGCCAACCGACTTTTCCTTTTCCTCGGGCTCCTCTTTGACCACGACGCTATCTTCTTCCGACATGGCATCATTTTCTTTCTCGTTTACCCAGCTGTCGTCTTTCTCGTCGGCTAGAACCGATTTCGATTCGTCCGCATCGTTGTCCTCCTCCGCCTCGACCTCTTCGATTCTTTTCTTGCTTCTTTTTCTACCTCTCCGCTTCTTGTGAGAATCCGCCATCTCCTCGTCACTTTTCTCATTTCTCGCTTCTTCGTTCCCACTTTCCTCTTGTTCCGGAGAATCCTCTTCCTCTTTTTCGCAATTACTCTCCTCCTTTATGTCCTCGGTCATCTCCTTTTTAATTTCCGGCGACGAGCCTTCATCGGTCTCGTCCGATTCCGTGTAACCAGCGTCTTCAGTAGCTGCGGTAGGACCTGATTTATTACGACTTCTTCGTTGCGGTTCTAGTCCATTGACAAACGGTGAATCCGTAAGACTGTTTTTATCCGACCGTGTTGTTCTCGACCGCGATTGTCCCGAACCTGATTTTCGTGGAGTGGAAGCTGAACCTTTACCCGAGCCAATTGGAGGTCGACCACGTTTAGCAGGAACTTTATTGCTCGGAGTCTATGTTAAAAATAGAATACAAACAAATAGGTAACTCTAACTCATATTTACTGATAATAAAATATACTTTTGGGGATCCTGCAGAACGCCCTTTTCGAACTTTCAGAGACAAATTCTCCACAATTCGCTGCCGATTGACCCATTCGTCGTACCTAAAATAAACAAAAGTATTAGTGATAATTTACAAACAGCACTAACACACATCACCTCATATTCCATCCGGTGTAATGTACGTAAAAACTCTTGTCGCCACTTTCTATTTCTAGTTCCAATACTTTGGCTTCGTAGATTTTTTGATGGCGCCCGCGTCCGTATTTCACGCGCACTTTATCGCCAACATTAATATCTACGTCGCTGTAAGTATCATCGCTGCAAATCAAATACAAACATTAGAATCAACCACGTACTCGATTTCAGCCTGTTAAAACTTACTCATCTGTTGAATCTTGTGTTTTACCCTCCGATTCCTCGTCACGATTAATCCTTTTCCTCCCCTGCGAGATTATAAATTTAAAAAAAAAATTTAATAAATAAAAATACAATAAAATCACTAAGCTACACTTAACCTTAATTTTTGGTCCTTTCTCTGTTTCGGGTTTTTTGTTTAATTTTTTGGGTTTTACTTTTTTGTCATCTTCGTCGTCGCTCTTCTTTTCAACCTCTTCCTCTTTCACCTTCTCCTCCTTGACGTCCTCTTTCTTCACTTTGGCCTCAGTTTTATTTTCCTGCTTACTCTCCTGCTTCTTTCTGCTGCCAGATGTTCGATATTCACGATCGCGGTCTCGCGTAATCATCCGACCTGTTCGATGTCTCATTCGGCCAGCTCGCGTGTTAGTTCCCATCGTGCTCCCCAATTTCCGATAAAAATCCTCGAAACTATGAAGGTACCTAGACACGCCACAATAAATATTCAACATCCCCACCTTCTACCGTCAAATGTTAAAGCTAGCTCACTTCTTATACGCCTGTTTTATTTGATGGGAAGACGAAGAATTGTAACTCGGTAATCCCATTTTTGTGTAAACAATTTTCCACTGCATATGGTTTGTCACCTATTAAATCATTCACTTTAAAATAAATACAAATAAATTAAATGATTATGAACATTACCCTATTGTAACCTCCTAACTTCTGCACAACTTTAAAAAGCTTGTAGAGGTTGAGATCACGATTTCCAACAGTGGGTGCCTTATTAATGGGAGTCTCTCTGTCGTCCATAAATTTATACAATTGTGCGACAAATCGGTCCTTTTCTAAACTGGGCTCATCATCGGAAGTCTAATCGACATTATTCTTAGTTGAATTTATAGGATTTGCAATTATTTAACTATTTACGTCAGATTCAGTGTCCTCGTTACTATCTCCTTCGTCACTAGTGGTTTCTTTCCTGAATAGTACGTCACGATCCCAGTGTGGAGGAAGTTCATCCCTGTCACTGTAAGATTGCGCTTTTTCGACAGCTGTTGCCAATACACAATTAGAGTTAATTCTCGCGTAAACTTAAATTCAAAATGATCATTTTACCCGTCTTTAAAGTATTATTATCCACTTTTGCTCCTATTTCCCGTGTAAATTCACATGTTTCTTTCTTACAAATGCAATAACTGAGAAAACAAATCAACTCTTTACACGAATGTCAAATAAGTAATAAACAAACAAAACTGCAAACGTACTATTTTCCATCTTTAAAAGACCGCACCAAATACTCCTCTTTACGTGCAATTTTGACAGATTCCTGCGCGCTGGGAGAGACGACTAGGGCTGGAAACCAATTATCTTTCGATTTTCTTTTCTCGCCCATTTCGACACAAACTACTTTTCCTATGTCTGGATCAGGTTCACGCAATTTGACCTCTTTTTTTTTCGGTGGTGTTTCTTCATCACTACTTGCATCATCTCTGCAAAGTTGATAAATTGAATAATTTGACTGATTTCTATACGTAGAAAATAAATAAATAAAAATGTAGCCTTAATTAATTGTAACAAATAAAAATTCCCGAGATGTTTCCTACCGGTTTAGACTTCGTCGTTTTCTTCCTTTAGAACCCATCACCGGTGTTCCAAAATGCTCCGGATGTGTGAGCGGTAATTGGTCCAGGGTCTAAAATATAACAAATTTATAAATAATCTTGTTGACAACAAAATTATTCAAATAATTACTTCGCTTTCAGCAAAATGACGCCCACTTTTAAGACATAAGGAAGTACGTCGAAGGGTCGTCTCGTCTCCATCGTCAAAAACTAATAGAATGAAAAAAGGAAATTAACGCCGAGAATAAAAACATCGTTGCAAGCACAACTGACCCACGGTGTAACGGCTTTGATCGTGCAACTTATTAATAACAGCTTCAAAGAACTGATTTTTCTCCGGATGACGAACTTCGACTTGAGCATTCACTCTTAAAGTTCCTTTTATCTGATCATCAGGTACAGTCACGGTTCCAAGATTATTTTTAAAAGTAACCTACAACACGCACAAACATTAATCCACGCAATAATTTCTGTTAAGGTAAAATTCAAAAACAAATTTTTGCGTACTTTGCATTTCACACTACGAGTAACTTTCTTCACTTTTGCTTCACAAAATGCTCCTTTGTATTTCGCACTGACATCAGTTCCCACTGCGAGATAAGGCGGTTCTTCTCCAGCCTAAAATTAAAATAAAATATCAAAATAATTAGTACCTTAACAAACCCGATTACACAAAATCGACGCCATCAATCTCATCATTTGAGGCATTTTACATGATGGTGATGTTGGCAATACGCCAACGTTGAGCACTAAACGGCAAATCAGTCTTAAACATCCTTTTCAGTCGTAAACAATAATTTAAGCGTAAATTAAATCCAATCATACACAAACTCAACGTTTTGAAACACTTTAACATCTAAGTTTACTTTAGATTCAAAAATTTACAAATTTGACAAAAGCGTGGAATAAAAAAAATTCGTCCATTACACAACGAACGACGACAAACAAATTGGTAAAAGCGAATAAAACCAAACGCAAACTTCAAATTTAATCTGAAATTAATGGTTCGGACAAATATTTAGTGCAAAAGTAGGGCAAATCTGCCATGTTTCAGGTCAAGATGGCCTCAGCTGTAATCATCAACAAGCTCGAAGTGTTCTTTAGATTATTAGCCGAAACGTTACAAACCTAACATCGCGTAACTACGGCTTCTAGTCGCGAGTTGCGCGCAATATTGAACAAGAAACCGCGCAAAACCATCCTGTCATTCTCATGGCAAGTGGCTTGCCATGCACCGTGCAATTTTTTCCTTTTAAAACTCTTACTGTTTAAAAAGATTTTCGTACCATTTTAAACCTTTCGATGTAGTTCTACAGAGAGAATTCTCATTCGAGCTCTACTGGGCTCTTTTTGGAGACTCGATGACAAGTCGGAAAAATCAACGGGAAACCCATGCAAGCGCCCTGCCTGAACACCGACAACGACGAACCAAACAACAACAAAAAAAATACTATTGGAAATGTCAAACGTGAGCTCTTATTGGTCCTTTCCAACATAGACGTATATTTTGCAAGCTGGTCGACTGTTGGATCAAAGTCACGTGACCAAATAACACGCCGCTCATTGGTTGCCACAACAACCGTTATATCAAGTATTTTCATTGTGGAAAAAATTATTAACAATGGGGAATTTCATTTATATGTATGTATATTGCACGGTCTACTTGCTGTCAGCAACAAGGTCAGCAAAATATCAACTTGTTGGGTGTATTACGGATGTTTGACCAGCTGCAAAGAAAGATTCGATTTGCAACTGCCTCCATTTTGGAGGCGTTAGTTCGCACTTTGAGCGGTGGTGTCTCTGTGATCTTTCTCGTAATAAATGTGACGAAGGGCAGAAAAAGAAAATTTAATTTTATTGAATATATTGACTAAACATAAACATGCAATTAGACTTGAAAAGATTTTATTTCACTCATGAATGTTAAAATTTCGATAAACAATGATCTACTCGATTTCATGATTACTATTCAAATACAATCTGATTTAATCAGTGCACATATAATATAAACGCAAAACAGTGCAATATCTTAAAAGGAATTAATTTTTCAAAAGATGACTATTTTTTAAAGTTTAATTTAACAAAAACAATGTACACACGTGATCAAACGACCAAGAAAAAACAAAAATTCAAAAATAACTACAATCGGGAATAAAATTCTCATAAATAATTAAAAACCAACCCACATTTTTTCTTTTCTTTCAAAATATACAAATTCATCAATGATCGGGGGCAGAATAAAAACAACGTATAAATAAACACGGAATAGACCCAACAGCTATAAAATATTGACAATCAATTAAATAACTATAGTAGTATAAACATCAAGTGTCTAATTTCACTCATCTACACTTTTTTTTTTACTTAATTAAAGATGAATTCTTCTTTTCCTGCAATCCTTCACCACGACTTCGGCTTCGCCGTAAATGATTTGAAGAAATATCAATCGATGATTTTGACAACACATCACCTGAAAAATAACCAAACAATTAAATTTAAATATTAAATATTAAATAAACCTCAAACAATTCGTATATCCCAGCATTTTCTTACCTTTGCTTTTGGTCCTACGCAATCTCCCATACGAATCATCGATTTCGAAATCAAAGCTCGCAGACTGACGTGCACGTATGCCTCTACCATGCTTATCCAAGAGTAACTTATCAGGTCTGACGAACAAGCCGTGGCGAGGCCGGCAGGTGAAATAACGAACATTTTTAACCGAGCCATCGTTTTTACCTGCAAATAAGTCAAACAAACGATCCATTTAGATAAATTAATCCAAACAGATTTCTTTTAACTAATATACCCGACGACATATCGAGCTCAACTCCTATCCAAACACCGGAAGCAAACGCAGTCGGGCCGATAAAAGAAATAATCCCACTGTAGTTGTAGGGTCGAACTAATATACTTTCTCCCAGTTGCATCCAATTCGGAAGTGGCGACTCCGTGATTCGTCGTAAATCTGCTTCGCTGCCAAAACTGTTTGACCCATCGTCTGCAAGTAAATAGCACGTAAATTTCATGCAATTAATCGTATCTGACGTCTCGTCTCACCTAAACCGTACGGAACAGAAGAGCTGCGTTCTGTGGAACTATCATTTGAATCATCCGAAGTTTGAAGATCAGATTCCAATTTACTCGCTTCCCAATCGACTGCTAGAGGAAACGAGGCCCTGTGTGCAGAAAAATCTCTCTTTTCCTTCTTTTCTCGTAACTTAATGGAAGAGTTTTGTAAAGTGGAGTTTGTTTCAGGTTCTTCCGGCTTATCGGTCGGGTTTGTTTCTTGTTGTTGCACTTTTTCTATCGCGGTAATGTCATTTTCGGCTGGCAATAATTTTTCCTCTTCGAATTGCATGGTGGAGTCGTCAGAAATTGTGTGCGCGGTATTGGGTTCGTCTTCCTTATCCGCGATCTCTTCCACTTGTTGCACTAAACCGAAATTATGCACGTCTTCTACCGAATCGTGGTGCGAATTCATTTGCAAAAACGGCGATTCTTCGTCGACTTGCTTGTTGATTTTTTCTGTAACTGTCTGCGAACCAAGAACCTGTAACTTGTCGATTTCTTGGATTTCGTCAACGCTGATACTACGCAAACTCAGCGAATCGTCAGATGAGAGCGTGTTCGAAGAAACGGCTTGAGAACTATATCCACTTGATACCATGCTTGGTGTCATCTTCGCCTCGTTTTGGTTCACTTCAGCGGGTGTCTCTGTTGCATTGCTTACACCTTGACCATTCGTCTTACGAAATGAAAAGTTTACTTTTACCCATTACCCTTAGACGAAAAAATGAATAAAGTAGTAAAACGACTACTTACTGCTTTGAATGATTCAAATTCGCAGAATTCTTCCTCAGTTTCAGCTATCTGAAGTGGGAGAACAACTTTTTGCTTCAAGTCTAATGATTCCTCGTCGTCAATTTCCTCGTCCATTGCCTTAAAATATTACCAATTTTGAATTTAAAAAAAAATAATAATTAAAATTATGAAAATAATTACAGTATACCTCCGAATTTATTTCGAGTAGAGGTTTGACTTCACGTTGGTATTGCTCTTCTAGTAATGTCCGCATTGGTTTTACTGCTTTGATTGGTTGAGCAGGTTGCACTGGAAAAATAATCAAAGTCTTAATCTGCTGAACTAAAATGTACTAGACACTAGAACAACGAAAAGGAGTTGCTTGCATTGTAATTTGTAAAAAAAAAAAAAAAAAGAAAGTAAAATCCGCAAATAAAACCAAATGTTAAAAGATAAAAAAATTAAAATTAAAACGATTACAACAAAATAAGTTGCAAAATAATAAAAACGAATGGAAAAAATAATTGAAACAAAGCAAAAACCATCAAGTGACACAAAACGTACACTTAATATTTGCTTGTGGTCGTAAGTTCAAATTGAGGGCCAAGTTCAAAAAAGTGGGACGAGCTGTGAAGTAAACCAATTAATCTATGTGCTTGCTTCACCACAAGAACCCGACTTACCAATAAAAGGAGGATTGGGTTTATTTTCTTTAGTCAGACTATTCGATCTTTGTCTGGAATGTTGATCATTGTTTGACGAGCTGATGTCTCCGATACTCTCGGCACGAAATTGTTCTTCCAGGCGTCCAGACGGACTTTCCATTCGCAATAACTAAATTACAAAACAATAAAAATAAAATATCAACAACAAAATTATTAAACATTTAAAATTTGATTTACATTGGAAATGTTTGGTACACTGGCTGTCTTGCGAAGAGACCGTCCTTGAGCTGCAAGTAACTCTTTCACAGCCACTTCTTGTCTCAACTTGTCGAGCGTCAGAATGCTTTCAACAGCTGACACACCTCGCGTATATTTCTCTATATAGCTTTCTCCATCGGAAGCATTAGAATCTTCGCCAGAGGCAGCCAACTGAGCTAAATACTCTCGGTCCTCTAGTTCTTCGGAAGCCTTTAGAAATCAAACGTTATTATTATTATTATTATTACTATAAAAATTGCGTTCATTTACCTTAGGAATGCTAGATACAATTTCGTAACTTATTCCAGTAACAATAATTGCTTCTTGACGAACAATGCGTTTTTTGATACGGTCCGTCAATGTTTGACGCTTGTAAACATTGATGCCGAGGCGTTTACGGAGAACCAGCTCCATTGTAGCCGGGTGACTTAATCGGACCGTTGCTTTTAAAATTAAATAAATGCGCTCGTCAGCTGATGTTATGCGGTTTAAGTGTATTGAATCGTGAATTGAAGAATCCCATGCTGCACTTGCAGAAATCTAAAACAAAACAGCAAATAAAATACCGTTTTTATGGCAATAACTTGAAAATAATTCTATTCCTTACATCTTTTTCGCAGTATTTTACAATTGGTAAATTGAACAACTTCGTTCCGTGCTCTTTTGGTAATATCGAATTAGAACCTGCAACTCGAATTCCATCGCTGTTGTTCATCAAACTCATATCATCAGCTAGAAAAACACAAAAATATTTGTTACTCTCAACTAAAACAAAATTTTAAAATATTTACCGCTTAGATCTAAAAACAAAACCGGCATGTGCTTTTCCATTCCTGGTATCGGCTCCCTAGAAATAATAAAACATTCACAATTTTGCAATTTCTAAAAACCATTTATAATGAATTTACCCTTCAGCTGGCTCTCCTGGAATTCCACTTTTGGGACCGGGAAAAAGAACAGCGTTTCTTTCTTCAGTTAGACTGACCCATTGATCAATCAAGTTCTGTTCCCGCTCAACGTCCTGATCGTTTTTATCTGTACAGACGCCATCAAACGTAAATAATCTACAGATTTCCAATTCAAAATTACAATTCCAACCTTTTTTATTAATTATCTTTTGAATCTGTTCATCAAGATGTTCTCGTCGTCGGATTAAAGCATCTGACCATTTTTCTCTAAGAGTAGCCAAATCCTCATCTTGATAAGAATCCAAACCTTTTTGTAGTTTATTTCTTGCAACCACTCCTCCTATTGCAACAGATGAAATTGCTTCACAAATAAGTGGCAGTGTGCCAGAGTTTTGTACTGGTTTTACTTTGACGATAATTCGTCGTTGTTGACCCTGTGTATTGTGCATAAATAATTACAATACTCGATTCTAAAATGCCAGCATTTACCTGTCGTAATTGGTAGATACCACCAGTTAAATGTTCCGGTTTAAAAATAACTTCCACCGGAGCATATTCACCCTGTTCGTTCAATTCGTGGATTTCGACCAACATGTCGATCTTCCTCGTCAGTTCACTCCACCTACAACCCAATAAGCAGTTTGTTGCATAAATCCACAACCAACTTAACTTTTTAAAGCAAAGAACCTGTCTGCGAGTGAGTGTGATCTCAACAACTGACTGTCCAAATCGACTGCAGAGCGCGACGATCCAAATCCGGCACTCTGATGGCCCCACACTTCGATGGATAACGCCCCGTCGGAACAATGTTCAACAAATTCTTCAGTGGCACTGATTGTAAACTCTTTGGTGTGATCAAATTTAAACGAGAGACTGTCGCGCTCGTTAGACGTGTCTGAATAATCTGGATCTATTTTTGGTGGAACGACAGTTACTTCAGAATGGCCCCAAAAGTTGTACTGACAAAACACAAAATTTGATAATGATGGTGGCAGGCCAATGGCTTGTTTTATGGAAATCTTTAAAGAAAATAAATCACCGTAAACAACTTGCGCGCATTAAATGTTTTATTTTTGCTTTACCCGGCACGTAATTTGTGATCCAACAGAGAGTGCACTTTCATTATCGTAATTTATACAACGATCAGGAAAGTACTCTGCAATCCGGCACACTTCTACATGTAATCGTCCTGCCACCTAAAAATGGTCGCAACATTTAAATTTAATTATTTATTACAAATGTACAAACTCATTTTCTTGCCTCTCCTTGCTGGCTGATTATTGGAACGTGGTAACTAAGAACGACGTCATGAAATAATATTGTCAGATACACGTTTGCCACTCCAATCAAATTATGATTTTCCTGAGACTCATAGAAAGGATCGTTGACCTTTGATTGTACTTCTTTCATAGTTCCCTTCTCTTTGCACTCATTGTACATGTCTCTCATGTCAATTAATTTATTTTCGAGTTTCTCCATTGACCACACATGACTTGGCTTTTTCTTTCTCTTCACTAAAATTGCCGGCTCGCTCACAAACGCACTTTTCTAATTAATTACAAGACGAATAAAATTAACAGAAATAATTTTTTTTTCTTTTTATAATATTTAAAACAATATACCTTTCTGTTTGGAGTTAAATTAGCTGCAGGAATCTGCAATGTGACACCGAATTCTGTTTGCTTCGCCATCTCAATGGCCAAACAATTTGCTTCTCGGACTAATGCGTTAGCTTTTAAAATGTCCTCTCGTAGTTTTGCCAAACTCTTCTTGAATAACTCATCCCTGTAAACATTATTGCGACTTTAAAGATCATTCTCTTCCCCTCGAGTAATAATTTTTTTTTAGTGAAAAATTAAGACAAGCCGTGCACCAGAAAAGCTTATTTTATATTTTAAAGATTATTGTGTTATAAAACTTACAAAACATAAGGATAAGCGACCATACATTCATTCCGAAGTGAACTGCAAAATGCAATAAGAAATAAAATAACAAGAACCCACCACTACATGCACCCTGTCCGGGGCGCATTATCTCCAGCGAAAAAAGCAATCGCGACATTTTAAATCGCGATATGCTTTTTCTGCGGGACAACTGCCCCCCGCCCCTTCCCTCTGTCCTACCGCTACTTAAAAGTTACCGTAATAATTTCATACGTACCGTTCTTGAGCCCACTGCTCCACTCGCAACTGAACGGTCGGAGTGGATGGTGTGAGTTTTCCAAGACCAAGCGGGTCAAAACCGACATACGGAGAATAAGGTGTGCTCGGAGACATTTGATTTCTCAGCATTTGCAACTGTTTTTCGTACATCTGTCTCTGTTTCTCTAGCGCGCCCTGTTTATCCTCCTCGTGTTGTCGCTCTAGCGCTTTCATTGCGGCTTGAATTGGGTCGTTACTCATTTCCTTCATCATCAACTCTTCCCTCGCAAATTCGTAATCAATGGGCCTACTGGGTGCATCGCCCGCTTCATTTTGAACCTCGTTCGAAACTGAAACGTAAATATTACATTAATAATATTGCTCAACGGCTAATAAAAACAAAAGTTCTCACTAGATAATTTGGGGCAATTAACCCGGAAGAAATGATTGTTTCCCCACAAGACTCGATCTCCATGACGCAGTAATGTTTTACTTTTCACAACTGAACCATTGACGCAGGTTCTGAAATTCCAAACTGTTAAATCAATGCTTGATTCCATCTAGAATTCTCACCTGGCTCCATCTCGTGGTTCTATATACAAATCAGCAGCATCAACGATAATAACACAATGTTCGGGCATGATGCCAAGACCCGACAACTGAATGTCGTTTTCTACAGGCGCGTCTGGGCGACCGACTAAAGTTTTATCCTAAAAATTATGGACAAAAATGAATTTTATAGTCTTAAACAATATTTTTCTCTATTATTTTTTTTTTTACTTTTAAATAATAAACTAATAGTTCATTGAGCGAGGGATCGGCATTTAAGTTAACCAAATAATATTTATTTTGCTCCACCCTAATCCCAGATGCCTGAACTGAAATGCCCATTTTCTCAAGTGTTTGTTGCCTTTCTTGATGTATGAGTTCAGTTCTATGCAGTTTCTCTTCCCATGTTTGTGATAATTCTTTCATTAATTTTTCAGATTCGTACAACTTTTCGTGAATATCTTCCTGCATCTAAAAATGGAAGATATATATGCATTAAAGAAACTGTGACGAGCAAAATTCATTTTCTTACTGTAGCATTTATAAGTTGGTCTTTGAGCATTTTCAATTCCGCACGAAGTTCTATTATAATTCGAGCATTCGGATCTTCATTAATAACTGCGTGATTGATGATTCTTTTCGCCCGATCGGCATATCGAAGGGTCGATAACGTTTCTTCATAATTATCGCTTGCAGGACTGATTGTAGCTACCATTACTGTTCTACTGTTTCCTCCAAGATTGTCCTAAACAGTAAAGTCGTCATTAAAAATACTATTTTCTCCTCATGAGAAACAAAAGTATTGTACTTTGAGTAACCAAGTGAGCACTGAGTCGCGGTAAGGAACAAATTTATCTTTGGCTTTACCGGATGAATGATCTGCAAGTTTAGAAATGACAAGCCCTAGTGTTGTGAGCGATCTGCAAAATAATCAAACACTTTTACGTTAAACTCGATGCTTTAGAACATCTAATCTTACTTATTAATATTGCTTCCTTCTTTAAGTCTCTCTCCAACTGCACCCGTTTTGACTGCCCGCTCACTTCCAGCCAAATCGACTAAACTTAATTTGGCAACTTTTTCTCCGGTAACCTTAAAAGAAAAAATATAAAATACAATTTGTTCACGTAAATACAATAAACTATCCAAAACTGACGTACTCCACTAGCAGGATCAGTTAAAATCTGCGTCAAAATGATATTAAATACTGCGTGCGAACGACTGCTTTCGCTGTTCATATTAGTCGCTGCCACTGTTCTTGATTTGTTTCCTTCTCGCATTACATTATCGATGTCCTGATACGATGATATGGCTAAAACGGATAAGCCATCCACATACGGACCCAATATATTATGTTCTCGAACTCGAAGAGTTTGTTTTGTGCTAAAAATGAACAATAAACATGAGTAACAAAACGATAAATTAATTTTATGGATTAATTTAACTTACCCTTTAGGATCTAGCAAATCGTAAACCTTCTCATTATAAATCTCCATATATGAAACCTCCACTTTGTACGACAGAAACGCATCGTCGTTTTTAAACATTCTTTCAAACAACGCATCACACAAACGAGGGATAATTCCCTTGTTCTCGTGGGACCCCAGCATTGTGTACGATTTCCCTGAACCTACAATCAATTAAATATCTTAGTAATAAAATTGAGAAACTCAAATTTCTATTTTTACAGTCCAACCTGTTTGGCCATATGCAAAAATGCACGAATTATACCCTGCGAATGCATTATCCAAAATGTCGGTACCCACGTTTTCATAAATCTTATCTTGTCCTATAAAAGCAATGACGAAATGTAAAGCAATAAAAGTTTATTTCTAAGTCACTTGGACTCGAAACATAAAAAAAATAAAAAAAATAGATAAAACTGTTTTTGTTTACCTGCGTATGATGTGTGATTTTCAGACACCGACCAAAAGCAATGATCAAACGCAAAATTCTAATTAAACGAGGTGAAATAAATGGTTATTCATGCAAGAAATCGTTAAAGTTAATGCAAATGATCGTAATTACCTTCGGTTGCTTGTGGCTATAGAGCATTAAACAAAAAATAAAAAAATTTAATTAATTAAAATATACAATCGTGAAACTATTTCATTTCTCTTTAGTCATTTCAAAAATTATTCATCCAGACAAAAAAGAAAAAGAAAATTATTTTTTTTCTACGGTGTTTTAACCTCGTTTCTATCAATTTCTATCTTATCTAACAGCAATCCGAAGTTACACTTTTTATCGATTACCCACCCTTTATTTTATTTTACTCACTATTACTCCGAAGACGTTAGTCGACATAACCAAATAAAAACTTTTCTTTATCGTGGTCATAGACAATAAAAGAAAGAAATTTTTTGTTCCAACTAAATTACACCACCAGCCACCACTCCATCACGAAGTGTACGAAATGTTAAATGGAGTATGACCTTTAATCATATTTTATTTACTCATTTAACGTATTAAATTTACGATTAATGCGATACCTTTCTCCTTTTTCCGTACTGGGATGACACAGGAATGTTTGCTTCTTTGCCATTTCAACAACACATTTCGTACCGAGTTCAATTTCTGATCAAAATAAAAGCGTAGCATTGAAAAATCGATACGTGCCTAAAATCATTTTATTTAATCCTTACCTCTCCGATTGAAGGGTCGAACCCTGACCGCAACTTTCACTTTATCCGACATTTCGGCCGTTATTTTGCCGTCAAAATTTGCTGGATTGCAGTTTTCTATATTTCTACGCCATATTCTGCTAACATCAACATTTCGTGTAATGACGTAATATTAAAGAACAGATATCCGATGCAAACAAGATGTGAAATAAAAAGGAAAGATCCAAACAAAATATATCCGTGCAGTCACAATTGCAAATTGGGCAAATGTTCTATTTTTGATTTGACAATCATGGGCGTGATGTACAGAGACCAGCCCAAATGAATAGGTATACGGTATTAGTCAGCCGGACCTTGGCGGAAAACTGGGTCCTATATTTGTCGCAAGAGGGCGCAAAACCACAATGATCAATCCTTACTCAGGCGGAATGACAACATGGTTTTTTAATCTAATTTAAAAACCATAATACGGGTTTATGGTTTGCCCGTGATGGTAAAATATACCAGCCGACTTTTTGTTTGATTTTTAAGATAAAAAGTGATGAGTGTGCAAGTTGAATTAACGAGAGTTGATGTAGGTCCCCGAGAATTGATCAAGTTTACAGCTGGAAAACACGTCCTGGGACGAGGTCCTACACTAAAAGTATATCAATACTAACTGTTTTGTGTTTATGAATCTTTTGTTGTCAGCTGTCACGTGTTTATATTTTATAGTGTACAGAAACTAAAATATCACGGAATCATGCTATCCTTGAAATCTCGGACAAGGACCAAGTGGTTGCCATAACACCAGTAAATAAACAAATTAAATGTAAATGTTTAGCGGTGTTTATCGATTTGTTTTGTTTCGAATAGGTTCATGCAAATCCCTGCTTTTTCCAGCCGGGGGATTGCGATGATGATGATGAGTTTTCGATTTTAAAAACAGATGATCGAAAAGTTCTAAGAAATGGCGACAAGATATCACTGCTGCCTAGATCATGGACGTTCAAGTTTACGATCAAACTAAATAGTGAAAATAAAATTAAGTAAATATTAAGTTTTATTTGACGTTGTAACCGTGGATAAAAGTTGCTTCTGATTATTTGCAGTGATGAAGTCGATGAAGTAAATGTACCTGAGGAGAACGATAGACTTTTAAGTGGATCAAACTGCAAGAGTCGCAAAAGAGTATTGCCAATTTGGTTACAAAAGTTAGGCGAAGAAGAAACAACTGGCGAATCAGAACCAACATTAAAATCTAAAAAGCGAGGTAGTCCAAGTAAAAAAGAGACGAACGTGAAAGTGACAGGAGGCAACGATGATAACACTGTAAAACAGAAGCGCACAAACAATGCAGAAAGCGCAAAAAAGAAACGAACAAATATCGAATCAGAAGACGAAACACAACGCAAAGAGGAGGAGTTGGATGATAATTTAAATAAAGAAAACGAAAATTTTCAATCTACAAATTCGCAAAATGAAAAACGCCGCTGTCCTTACGGGAGTAATTGTTACAGGAAGAATTCGCAGCATTTCGAAGAGTTTTCGCACAACGATGAAGATAAGGACAGCGATGAAGACAAGGATAGTGATGAAGATGATAGACCAGAATGCGAGTACGGACTGGACTGTTATCGAAAAAATCCACGACATTTGAAGGATTTTAGACACGTGAGGCAGAAGAGGAATGCAGCAAAAAAGGCTAGAGGTATCTTCGCTTTAAAATGTCATACCAAAAATATAAAATTTCACCAATTCTTTGCGTTTTCATTAATAGTTACAACCCGGATGATAAATGATGAAGAGTCGTCTAACGACAGCTTCATTGTTGATGATGAAGATGACGATCCCGAATATGCCGCCACCGATTCCGAAACGGATGACGAATATTCGAGCTTAATGGACGAAGCAAAAACATTTATTAGAGGCGCCAAGAAATGAAAAATTCGCATTATAACTTTTAACACCAATTCTGCAATTGTAAACTATTGAATACTAAATATGCATCGTTTTACTAAAAATTAATAATAAGTTACGAATCAAAGTTTTTCAGTTTTATTTATTTAAACAGAAAAAAACAAATTTTTCTCTTTAAAATTTGTTCTTAGCGAAACTATACAATCTTACAATAAGAAATACAAAACAGGATTTTTTTTTAAGAAAAATTAAATTTTATGTTTGACTTTGCGTTGCCATAACTACGGAGAGCGAATCTTTCACCGCATGGTACGCAATATTTTTAACTTGCAACTTGTCTTCGTGATTACTGTGACTGTTTGACAAATGTCGAAATTCTTGAGTTAGCTTTAAACAATGTCCAATGTTTTCAGGCGTAACAAAATCCTCAGCCACTTTGATGCAACTATGTAAATTTCGAACCTGGTGAGGCGCTCCAGCTGGAATAAACACCGCGTCGCCCACACACTGCGCAATGGCATAACCGTCAACACCATATTCCGTGTATAACCTATGTCTCAGATTTGAATCCAAATACCATCTTTGGTCGTGGATTGGATCACTTTTCGCTTCCGGTTGTTCCCCCTTCTCAATCGCTAACGCATTCAGTAATTTTCGGATTTTCGGAGCATCGTTTGCTTTAAAAATATGCCAAATGGCGCCCAGTTGAACGCCTTTCTGTTTCACTCGTTTACGAGCCAGAATGTCGCAACCAGCTTCACACACGGCTTGATACGCTTCTAAAAAAAATATGTCAAGCAAACATTAAATCATTGATTAAATCAAGATTTCTAAAAATTATACCTTCGATGTGAGCTTTTTTGTTTTCATCCTTTAGAACTCCCGCGTACACCATCACATTCACAGCGTCACTCATATCCAAATGCAAATTCGTCGTCCCTTGACTAGGATACTGCGTAGACCCATAAGCTATGTATAATTTTGGGCCCAAATCTGGAGGAACGAAATAATCGGGCAATCGGGCAGTTAAATTTAACTTTCCGTCTCGGTGGGTGTAATCGGGTAAAGGCAATGCCTTCATAAGATCTTGAAATCGTGTTGGCAGAACTTCACTAAAATCATCTCCAGGTGGCCAATCCTTCAGCTTCAAAAGCAGATGGTTTCCATCCTTATCTTTTAAACGCTCTAGTTAAAATTTAATTAAAAATAACAGTATTAACTACAAAAATCAAATTTTAAACCAAATATTTGCTTACTTTCAGGATCTTGAAATCCATCCCAGAAATTCTTCATGAGCTCGTGAAGCACGGACCCAGAAAGGCAATCAATCAGATCATTTTCCAATTCGCCAAAATCCCTCGAAAACGCTTTAGGATGCCAGAGATTCTCATCAAGATGTTTGTGCACGTTCGAAACTAATATTGGCTGTAAAATCATTAAATTAAATCAAATAAATAAATAAAAAATGTCGACTTTTCACCGAAATACCTGTCCCCTCTTCCAGATCTCCTGAAACAAAGGCACATTTTTACTGTGCTGAGGCTCGTGAAGCCACAGCAGCCGTCCTTCACAAAGCCAAGAATGCGGGACGCCAGGAAACATTGACCGACTCTCCGACAACGTGAAAATTCTCGAAGAATACTCCTTTCCTCCTTTCACGGGATCTGGATACTTTCCCGCGATATGTCTTTGGGCATCGAATGTTCCACCACTAAAGAATTGGTCGATGACGCAATTGATTATGGTAGTTAAGGCACGTAATGGTTTCCTATCAGATTCGCTTTTTCCAACAGGACTATTGGTTTCGCGTGGAAGTTCGTTTTCATCTGCGTCGGAAGAACAGGCACTCTTTTTCGTATCATTATAACGCTGACTTATTTGCTCCATCAGTGGCTAAAAATAAAAAATAAATTTTTTTAAAAAAATGATTACCAAAATTACACGATTTAATTTTATAAATACCTTGCACACACTCTTTGATTTCTTCGTATTCGATTTGTTATTTTCTTTACTTACACACGAGCAACTCATAGCGATGCCGTTCTGATCACATATTTTATGAGTAAGAGTATTCAGTGCCCATAAAACTAATTTAAAAATGTAAAAAAATAACTTAAAAATGGGAAACGGAAAAAAAAGGAGAGAACTTACTATCTCCGGGAATGGTTTGTGTGAGCATCAATTCATCTTTCACGTGTCTGCTTATACGATGACACGCCATCCAAAGCGCCTCATCACCATCGTAACAGTCGATGCAGACAACAAAGCCACATTTGCCACAGGAAAAATGGAAATTAAAAATGGTCGTGTCACATACATCGCACATTTCTCGCACACCCTGAATCGCTCGTTTTACGACGATATCTTTTGTTATAAATCGTCGTCTTGTTCGTTTCTCATGCTCCACCAGACCACAAAACTGGTCACCAACGTAATGCAAAATAAATTTACTGGTGTCCAAGTCCAAGTTTGCTGGTTCCTCCGGGTTTGGATCTAGCAATTTCAAGTCATTTTTCGTTGCTGCACTCGATTCTGCAAATCCTACAGGTGTCAACACATTATCGTCCTTAAATACCAATCTGGAAAGTTGTAAAACGTACATTAAAATTTGAATAATTTTAGATTCCGAATACCATGCCTTCTGAATAAATAAAAACGGCATAAAATTCCATCCGTTGAATTGTAAGTGAAATCGTTTGCGCATTGTCGACATTGATTTAATTTGAGCGGAAGCTTCCAACAAGGTTGATCCTGAAGAAATGGTTTCTTAGATTGCAAAAACCTCTGCAGTTTTGGAGTAAGCGTGAAAGATGGTGGCTTCAATTTGGTCTGTTTGATTAAGTATTCTCGAAACAGGCATCTCCTATTCCTGTAACAATGACAAAATAAAATGAAAATTCGTTGACCTAAATAAATAATATTGTTTGTTTACTTACACACAACACTGTTTTGTAATGTTGGGGCCTCCAAATCGTTTCATGTCTCTGAAATTAAATTAAAACAGTTAAACAGACTTTTTTTTTTAGGACTAAGTATTTAAATTTACTTACACACAACGTATACACTTTCCACAATTTGGCCGCAAACAGTTTTCACACTGTCGACAACGCATTTTCTTTACGGTTCTTGAAATTCTTTCCACTGATTTTATTTTTTTTGGTTTTTCTTTTTGACCTAAACGAAATCGAAATCGGTATCAATAAAAAGTTTTTAAAACTTAAATTTTTCGTGTTTACCTTCTTTCTCACTTCTTTTTCCGTTATCCACGGATTTGATTTTTTTGTCGTTTTGTTCTTTACCTAAAATAAATTAGTTTCAATCACTAAAGTTTTCATAAATGAAATTTTTATCGTTTACCTTCTTTTTCACTATTTTTTCTCTTATCCACGGTATTGATTATTTTGGCTTTTTGTTCTTTACCTAAAATAAATTAGTTTCAATCACTAAAGTTTTCATGAATGAGATTTTTTTCGTTTACCTTCTTTTTCACTATTTTTTCTCTTATCCATGGGTTTGATTATTTTGGCTTTTTCTTCTGTATCTAAAAAGAGTCAGTTTCTATGACTAAAGTTCCGTTTCGTAACAATAGTTTCTAACCTTTGCTTTCATGTCGTAAATCGAATTTGTTCATAGATGCTGTTTTAAACTTTTGTGGTAAACGGTTAGTGGTTTTCGGTCGTTGCCTATGTCCTTTTATTGAAAATTAATTTAATATTAGCGCAACACAGACCGAAAAACGCAGCGTTTTTAATGTTAAAAGAAGCCGCCGCTCTAACCGTGTTCAAACACGACACGAAAAATGGAACAAGTAGATTATGGGTACCAGGGTGGGGAAGGAAGACAAGCAAAATTCCCCAAAAAAAATTTAAAAAATTAAAATTGACGATAGAGGGCTGAAACCAGGACTAAAACAACGATAGTGAATTAAATTTTATTTTATTTTTTAAACAAATCCCCCCTTTCTCACCTTCAGTTTGATTAATTTTTGCAGTTTTCAATAATTTGCGAGCCACTTTAACTGAATTGCTTGAAATTCGTTCATTTTTCACATTGTCTCTATTCTGCCATTTTGTCAGTTGCCCCAATCGTTTAACTACGGAAAAAATAATGATTAGTTTCAAAGTGCTCAGCAAATTGAAATTATTTAGCTACGCACCTCTTACACGAAGATTATGATTTTTCCTATGGTAATCACTTAATAACATTTTTTCTTTTGCACTTTTCAGTGGACGACCAACTTTCTGACATGGTTTCTTTGGGAACTGTTCTTTATCTAAAATTAAAATTGTTTTAAATACGCAAAGAACAATTTGCGTTGAATTGAATACATTTACATACCCAATATTTCTACAACACTAATAACATCTTTTTGATTCAATTTGGAAGTTGGATTTGCCACCACTGGAGTTACAATTTTCCGTGTTCGATCACGTTTGGCCAACGGTGAATTCTGCAATTCTTCTTTTTCTTTAACTGCAAAAATTAATAAGAATAAAAAAAAAATGGAATTCTCAAAAGAAAATAAACCTGATATTTGCAAAGGATCCGTCACATTTTCCCCATCTGATGCGCTTTTTTCATTTTTCTTATCCGGTGCAAATTTTTCATTTTTTACTTCCAGATCTACAGATTTTCTTGGCTTCACTTCTTTGTCTATGGGTACAAAATAAAGTAAAATTAATATCTACCAATACGATATTATTTTCGAATTACCCATTTTTTTTACAACACTAATGACTCCTTTTTTATCCAATTTGCCAGTTGGATTTGCCACCACTGGAGTTACAATTTTCCGTGGACGACCACGTTTGGGCAACAGTAGATTCTGCAATTCTTCTTTTTCTTTAACTGCAAAAAGTAATAAGAATTTAAAAAAAAATGAATTCTCAAACGTAAACAAACCTGATATTTGCAAAGGATCCGTCACATTTTCCCCATCTGATGTGCTTTTTTCATTTTTCACATCCGGTGCAAATTTTTCATTTTTTACTTCCAGATCTACAGATTTTCTTGGATTCACTTCTTTGTCTATGGGTATAAAATAAAGTAAAATTAATATCTACCAATACGATATTATTTTCGAATTACCCAATTTTTTTACAACACTAATAACTCCTTTTTTATCCAATTTGCCAGTTGGATTTGCCAACACTTCTATTAAAATTTTCTGTGGATGACCACGTTTGGTCAACGGTGGGTTCAGCAATTGTTCCTTTTCTATAAATGTAAAAAATAATAGAAATTAAAAAAACTAAATTCTCAAACTAAAATAAACCTGATATTTGCAAAGGATCCGTCACGTTTTCCTCATCTGATGCGCTTTTTTCATTTTTCAGTTTCAGATTTACACATTTTCTTGGATGTACTTGTTTATCTACGAGTATGAAATAAATTAAAATCATTATCTTTCAGTAAGGCATTATTTCGAATTTCCCAAACTGTTAATCAACCCCTAAGAGCCCACCCTCCCTCGCCCGTTTTAAAATGTTAAAATAAAATAAAACTAGAGAACCGAACTTTTAATTTGCATTAAATTTGTATACTTATTCTCCCACTAAATACGGGGAAAAAAGTTGACAATTTTAATTAAAAATTAAAACCTATATTTTCTGTTCGTCCTTTTATTTTAGAATTTGCATGCGTTTTAATTTCTTTTCTCTTTTCAGTGTGAAGACTAGAAATCTCAATGGTTTCCATAATCTTTCTTAAACGAGAAACAGGCTCCATTGACGAAAACATAGTCAACTTGGATGTAGCTGAAATCAAGCATTAACAATCCTATTAACGAAGTATTCGAAAGGAACTTGCCATGTATACCCTTCGTTTTAGTTCCGGTACAGTCTCCTTTATCGTCTTTCAGTACTGAACATTTCAGATAGTTAATCTCATTTTCACCCAATAGCTTTAAGCATACAACAGGTTTCGGAAAACGCTGACGTCGTAGCAGGTCTGTTAAAGCTGCCACAAAAAATGTATAATTTTAATTTACTTTAAACAATTATTGTAAAACCTGATTTCGTACCTTTTCCGCAAATTTTTTCTGTAGATTGCACCTCATTTTGCCTTTCACCTAATTGGAATTAAAACATAAATAATTAACTATAAAATTTTCTCGTTTTTTTAAACAACAAACCATCTGAAATTTCTTTTTGTTTGTGATCAGTGTTTTCAATTTTCACAGATGCGTATTTGCTAGTATCTATCTTTTTTAATACGACAACGGGCTGGTATCTTACTTTTAGAGCTGATTTTGTGCCTAAAACTAAATAACACATTTAAAAAAATCACTACAAAATAATGAGACATTAATTAAATAACCTAAATCCTTCTTTTCTTCAAATTTCAATTTTGTCATTTTTGGCTTAATTTTTTTGGTTTGAATTTCACGTCCGTTTGCATCCTTACACGAGTCTAGTTCTGTCAGCTTTGCGTCCCACGTTTTTCCATCCCCAAAAACATTTTTTTCAAGTACACAGTTCCCGTTTTTACCGCCTGTAACCATCTTTAAACGTACAGTAGGAAAGTGAGTCAACCATGTCGGACAATACACTTGACTTTGCTCATTAACAAATGCCTTGCTTAATTCACTAATTACAATTGGTCCAAGAACTTTTACTTTTTTACTCCGAATATTACACATTTCTTCATCTTCGGCGTGATTAAAACTCATTTTTCTCTTGCGTTTAAATTTATTTACAGCCGACGATTCATTTTCTAAAAAAAAGCACATTTTATGTCGATTAGTTAAATCAGAAATATATACCTCCATTGGTTTTACCCAGGTTACCTAGTTTAATTTCGTTAGGAATTGTTCTATCACACATGATGTGTTCGAATATGTTATTCATTATTGTCATTTAAAAGACCTGAAAATAAAAAAAATGGTTAACCGAAATAAATTATTGTAATATTACATATTGGACGAATACATGTTTCTTTACAAAAACCAACATGGCAGAAATTTAAACTCACAGAAAAAACAAAAAACGCAACCTTGCGGTTTAAAATCGTTCTATGATTAATTTATCGAAAATAAAAATATATTTTAATAACAGCAATAAAAATGAATATATGGTTTATGTTACGAAGTACTGTATTCAATGAAACAACAAAACAAGTTCTGTTCAGAATACCAACCATGTGACACTAATGTGTGCCTGGTCGCGACTCTCTCACTTCTTCCAGGTAAGTGATGTTTTGTATTGTCCTCTGTCTGCAGGAAAGGGCTTATCGGACATCCAACAGGACATGTCAAGGGTTCTGGAGTGTACGGATGTTTGTACCACGATTGTTGATGTTAAGACGAATCCCACGACAGTCGGTGTAAACTAGCCAATCATAGCGCTTTGTATTCCTTTTCTATGTCACTTATGTGCAACGGGCCCAGGATTACAACTGAACTGGAAACAGACCTCAATTTGGATCACTTTTCTTTGCGACTTTTTCTTCCTTTTTTTAAAATATTTAACTATTTAATATTTTATTTCTAATAAATATACACATCTCAAGTAGTATTTATGAGATTACAAAATATTATTTTAATTCTTTCTTTTGTGCTACATGATGACTAGTTCTTGTTCTATTCCGCCAAATATTTGCGACTTTGACTTTGAAGGCAAACCACACCAACAAGAAATTTCTTTTGTACCATTCCCTATTTAAGCAAAAATTTTTTTCTTTATAAAAAACAAACATGAATAAATAAATAAAATTAAATAATCACTTGTTGTAAGACAGATGCATTTGATAATTTTTATCAAGAAACTGCTTATAAAACACAGCCATGTCCTCTACTGGCAGCGTCGTTCGATCAGGCTCGTTTTTATATTTTTCTTCCAATGTCTTTTTTACAAACATTTTTTGAGACTAATACAAAAAGGAAAAGTATAATTTAGATGTGGGTGCAATATATATAATAACTTGATAAAAATACGTTATAAAAGTCGATGTTATGCTTTTCCCAAAATTCATGATTCCACTGATGAACTGCAATTCTCTGCTCGCGGTATTGTCGTTCTGTCTTGGTTTCATTTTCTGGTATATACAGTTTGAATGTTAACAAATTCGAGACTCGATCGGCTGGTCCCATCCAATCGCCTTTAATTTCATCATCTTTTAAACTTGTCTGTCCACTATAAATGCACCGTTTTGTCTAGAATAAATCAAAGTTTATTTTCTTAATACGGTACACAATTTATTTCAAACGTTACTTCATTAACGTTATTTAATCGACATAATATTTGCGTTCTGGCAAAAATTAGCAAACGTTTGGAGTGCATTTTGGTTCTTAAGACTTCGAAATCTTAGTAGACATCTAATAAAAATAATCAATATTAAATATCGCAAATCAGTTTTCTAGCACATACCGATATCTTGATTCATAATCGATTACTGTATTACGAAGCGAGGTTAAGATAGACCACGAAATGCTCCGCACGTTTTAACGGCACCTCGTGGGGTAATTTCGAATTACGACATAACCTAAATCGATGAATACGGTAACGGTAATTGCAGAATAAAAATTGAAAATTTCATTGGTGGGAAAAAATCGATAATAAAAAAAATTTAAAGCACAAGAAAAAAATGCCTGACGCAGAACGAACTTTGCGAGTGCTATCGAATATCGATACATGCAAAAATCGGTAGTCATCTTATTTTTCCGTTCCATTCCACGTTTCACCATTTGCTCTTGGACCATCAAGAGCAAGAGGCAAAATGGCGAATGCTGGCACGAACCACCTGCTATATCAACAAGGGTTTCAGACCACAGGTTTGCTTCTCTTATAATAGTCGTAACAATTAGTAATGCTATTGTAACGTTTTTAGCAGTTAAAACGTAGATTACTTGTTCAATCTTAAACAAGCATCCCCAATTTGTTTTTGCTGACTTTGGGATGAATTAATTTTATTGTTACTTGGACAGCTTATTTAGCTGAAATTTGGTGCTTGAATTGATTTTTAAGTTCTTGATGATGTTTTAATTGAGTGCCGTTCGGGTGTAGTTGTAATCTGAACAAAAATGTACGAAAACCATAGCGAGACAGCCCAAAACCTGAACTGCTTTACACAAAAGCTAATCAAAGCTGTCAAATGTTGCATTTACAATGTATACTCATGCTGAATCATCGTTTTCAATTTCACAATATATTTGCACAGTAACTGAGTGAAATTACTTCCAATTTGAATTAGATAATTTTCCGCACCGAATTTATGGAAAATGATTTTATTTTATTTTTTGGTTTATTTAATCATCTTGGTTGAATTGATGTCAATTGATTTCAATAAATTATTCCATTTTATAAACGACTCGTTTCAAGTGCAGGTAGCTTTTATTGATTTCGAGGTTTTTGAACCGCCATGAAACAGTACTAAATAATGAAATGATTTTTTTCTTCTTATTTTTTCCCCTTCTTTTCTACATTCGAATATTAATGACTTACTCTTTTATTAAAGATAATCTCTACTTTCGGCTGCAAGAAGGCTTACAACGCGCTCGATATGGCGATTTTATGGCATCATTGGTTCTTCACACTACAGTTATTCTGGAACAAGCGAATTTACTCCGCGAACTTCTTCAAGGTAAAATAAAATAAACGTTTTCCCAACCCGAAATCACGTTTTTACCTGTCAACAAAAATTACTTTTAGATTCACGAACCATGTTCAACAAAGTTATGGAAAACACACAAGCCATCAAAAGTTTGGGTGAGTATTTAATTAAATTATTTAATTCAATCATTTAGTTGCTTAATTGAAAAAAACTGAACAAAAATTTGCAGAAAACAAAACAACAGCGTTAGAACGTCAATTTCTGGAACAGAATCTCGTCCCACCATCACCCCACGCCCAACCCGGAACGTGCACGGTGTATCCACAAGTGGGCGAACCGCCCGTACACATAATGTGTGGACCAGCTCGTAACGACCAACCACCTCTGCTGAGCCTGGCAAGAATGGCACAAACCCAACACGTGGATCACATGTATCCTTACCAACGTCCCGCTATCTGTCAGCCACCGCCAGATTACTCCAACGTTCGCCATCCGATTCTTCCGCATCAACAATTCGCATTTTCCGGCAACTCCGTTTTCCCAGTGCAAAGAGCCTACGGACTCGTGCAACATCCGCCCCGAATGTACCCCCCTCAAGCGATGGCGGTGCCGCACCATCGGCTCTCTTTAGCCGAAACCTCCCCGGCGCAGATCTCGTCTCCCGCAGTGACTCAATCAACCAACGTGACCACTACAATCACAACAACAACGGCGACGACGGTCACGAACAGCACTGCGGTGTTGTCGTCGAATCGGACGTCCATGTTTCCACACTTGATTCTTCCCGAAGGTATAAGTATCATTCCCTTATCGCCATCGAAAGGGAAAAAAACGAAAGAAACGAGTAAAAACGAACAGCCCTCAGTCGTAATCCAACCAGTGAACAATCACGTGGGGCGTGACGGAAGAACATGTCCTAAAAAGCGAATCACTTCACCGGTCGTCAATTTACCGCCTGTTAGGCCATCTATCAGCATCAATGAACTTCAAGTAGATGTTGTGGATGACCGCAGCCCAGCTCTAAACCGCTCGACCAAAAAGGGCATGAATTTGGATCGTTTGCTGCAAAAGATCACCGTACTTAGCCAAAATCGGCCCGTGGCAGACCCGATTCTTCCGTCATACGAAAAGGCAAATTCCGGGCTTCCAGTGGGCAGTCGAAGAAGGAAGAGTAATTCGAAGCAAAGACCTCAGTACGTTTCGCCGGTGTACGAAGAAGAGGAGGAGGAGGAAGGGATTGAGGAATTTCCAGAAATTGCTGAATTGGGCTACCGTGATATAGATCTGAGCGAGTCTCTCCAATCTCAAAGTGACAAGGAAGAAAGTGTTTTGCCGATTATTGTTGATGTTCAGGGGTCGGTGGACTTGGATCACTGCGAAATGATGCGAGAGGAAGCGAAGGAAGGTGCCGAAATCGACGAGTCGAATCCTGTCGATATGAATTTGCCGGAGATGTGTAATGAAAGTTTACCTTGTATCGACAACGAGTTGTTTTTGATGCAAGAATATGATTCTCTCGAACATTCTGCCGACGAAAACACGTTGCCGAGTAACGTGATGGAAAACGACGCCGGAGTTTTGGATAGCGACGTTATTGGTCATGTCGTCGACGATTTAATCACGAACATCGTTTGGGAGGATGAAAATAATGAGCGGGAGACCGAAGTAATAAAAGATCTACCGTTGCATAATGATACATTTCCGGAAGTGGTCGATCAAACTGCAACAAATAACGATAATGCGCCAGTGTTATTTGCCGACAGTGCTTCCAATTGCTGTGATAACGAGGAAATGGATGAATGTGCCACGGACAACACCGCAAAGCACAACGATGGAGCCGAGTCACTCGATACTGAGATGTTGGACGATGAAGATTGTGAAAAAACGGACGATGCAGCTGTTTCGAATGAAGACAACGAAGAAAGGAGTCGCGAGAATTTAATCCCGAGCATTGAAAAAGACAACTCGAATGACAGAAGACGCGTGCCGACAAAGAAATCGAAAGTTTCCATATGGAGCGCGATGGCGTACCGCAGCCGGAAGAAAAAGCGGAAGCCGAGAATAAAATTGGAGAACAGCGCGACGACGGAAACGACACGACAGTCGAAAAAGACAAAAACAGCCGCCACGAGCCTTCCCGTTTGGCCTTCTCAAGACGTCACCGTACGCCGAAGCAAGAGGAAAGCTTTAAGCCACGAATTTGTTTGTACCGATAAGTCGCAAAAAATTGTTTCGCCCGTCATCATAGTGGGCCAACTAAACAAAACGCAAAAACGGCGCCACCAGGGAATGCCGACGCTAGCAGCTATGCAATCTCGACTCGATACGTTACAGTTAAGTGCGCCCGACGTTCCGGATGCGAAAAATAAGGCGCGAATTAAAAAGAAGAAGAATGTGGCGAAAAAGCAAAAGAACAATAAGAAATCAAATGCAGCTGATGGGATAAGTTTAACTCAAACAATTCTTACCCACAGCGATGCGCTAACCGCCGTCAGTGCTTTGGAACAGTCGGATTGTCCGCTGGCTGTCCACGACGTGGTCGACGATTTGGTCGAAATTACGCATTTGAGGGAGCAAGCTGAGAGTGAAGAATGCGGGGTCGTTTCTTCCAACGGCGGGAGTTTCGAAATGGCCACACTAACGAGGGCGATTCGAATCTGGCAGGAACACGATTACAGTCGATTTCCGATTGAATTATTAAAATCCGCCGACATACCGGAATTAGATCGAGTCGAACGTAGTTGCGAACAACGAGCGGAGTCGGGTAGCAACGGCGATCGATCGTGTCCGCCGGTGCAAATCGGTCCGGAAGTGGAGTCGACGACGGAAAATGCAAAGCGCGTCGACGACGGTGGTGATAAAACGAAAGAAAAAGCGAGTAGTAAAGGGAAATCGAAATCGTGCCGTCGTTTAATTCAGAAGAAATGTTCAACTTGTACCGATTGTCGGATCGATTTAGTGTCTACTCCCGACTCGCAATCGGCAGAGACTCTAGGAAGCGCCGAAGAGGACGTTGGGAATGTTGGGAATGTTGGGAATGTTGTAAATAGTACATCTTCGCTTAACATTAGTGGAGAAAATGTTGATAGCATAGATAATTTGAAGGATGTAATCCGAACGAAACTTCAAAGACTTCGGGCAGATTCTTCGAGTCCTTCGGTCGACAGGGAAGATGATTATGCTTGTCTGCTCAAAACGTTTGTTCACAAACGTTTAGTCGTCAGTGGAAACGATAGTGTCGCACCACCGATAGAACAAAATGTGAATATTAAATCGTTGAAACATCGGCTATCATTTGCAATCGCTGGTGGATTTGTTACAAATATCTCCGAAGACGATGAAACGTCTGTAAGTTTTGAATAATGAGGTATTTTGTTTCTTGATGTAGTAAATGGACTCTCTTTTTGCAGTCACTGCAGCCGCAGGTCCAATGTGTTAACATTTTCTCTATTCATGAAATCTGGAAATATTTAAAAAGTTTTATCAATGATGCTACTCGTACTGTTCTTGCCTTACATCAATTAGGCAACAAAGAAATCCAACAGGTGAGAATTTATTTATTTATTTATTTTAAACTGATTTTAAACTGGTTTGTTTCGTTTTATAGTTCCTAGTTTTAGCAAGATTGTGTCTTCTGGATGCTCACAAAGATGAAACTGATCTCTATTTTAAGAAAACTGAGTAGGTTAAATAATTGCTTTATTTTTAGGTATTTTATTGTTGATGTTTATTTATTTTTTATTTTAGTCAAACTCAAGACTTATCTGTAGAAATGCTCGAAAAGGCAATCAAGGTTTTAGAGAGTAATAACGCGTTAGTGGACTAAAATAACTTTTGCTCAAGATCGATGCAATACTCAACTCATTTCCGAATGAAAATGACAATTTCAGAATCTTTTTATTTTTTATTTTAATGTTTTTTTTTGTATTAATGTAAATGTTTTCAAATATTTTTTCTATCAATTGGTGTTATCTGAGGAAAGAATATTATGCTTTGTAATGGAATAATAATTCGTCTTTAGTTGAGTTAGCGCACGGAAAAATTGAAATATTGTTTCCTTGCCTCGTAAATGTGACAATGGGGACCAAAAATATTAAAGAAATGAAATTTTCTGAGATATAGGTCTTGAAATACTTAAAAAAAATGTGTTAACCAACTTAGTACGGCATAATATGCACATAAACATATACCGATGATCTTAAGAGTGGAATTTATAATGGCAGCTCTTTTTGTTACATCTTTTTATATTTTTTTGTTTGTAATTTTGTAATTTGCAATTTGCAAAGTGATTTTGTTATAACTTGCGTATTCTACATTTATTTAATTTATAGCCATCCAATGGATACTTAAAAAGAAATATTTATTTTTGACTTATTTGTTGTTTTATTTAATACTTTTTTTTTTTACTATTTTTATTGTTTAATATTTTACAATTATTTTGTTATGTAATTTTTACTATGTTTTTGTGGTTAATTTTTTGGGTTTACTTTTTTTTTATATGTACGAGTCATGTACGCAGTAGTTGGTTGAATTTGGTGTAAGTTAAAGTTACAATTTTTTGCGTTGGTAAAAGAAAAAAAAAATGAAGGCAATAACTCGTTCTTTTAAGGACGAGCACTTAAATTATAATGTTCCTGCTTACGTATTCTAATGTGTTTTGTCAGGTTACAATTAATTTAATGTATTTGATGTAAAATGTACTGTGTGTATTCAATATGTTATTTTCTTACATAAGTTAATTATGAAAATAAATGTCCTAGTAATTAGAAACTATTTTCATTCATTTGATCACTTAACCCTCAGCAAAATTAAATAATAATAAATAAATAAACTCTAATGGCGGTTTTTGGTTTAAAAATGCTCCATAGATGTCGACACATGGCCGTTTATATCGATTGCCTGCTAACAAACCGCTCGTTTGACTTAACAGCCATTTTCCATTTTGGATCTTTTTTTAGCCGCTTTTCACAAGGCACTTACGTACATCACATTATTATAATTTTTGTCCAATCTAAAATTAGGGTTAATTACATTTGTCTCACGTACGTACAATGAGATGTAGAAGCCGTTAGATTAGGTTTAGTTTAACCGTACTGCATCCGTGTTCGGCTTATTCTCTCTCCTCCACTCGGAAGATTGAATAGAAACATTCACATCATGTTACAAATGCCAGCACTAACACAAACTAAGGAGCCAGCTCTCCAAATAAATCAAGTTGCAATGATGAGGATTAAAAGGTAAGCGCACACAATAAAACAAAAAAAAAAAAAAAAAATCCTTTTAAAATAAACAAAAAAAACAACATTTCCTCTTGCAGCCATTTACAAGATCCGTCATACAAAGAATCGATAGAACAATCCTCCAGCTACAACACGAGATTATGTCTTGAAAGAAAACTGAGACTTCCTTTTTTAGACGCCCAAACTGGTAAAAAAATAAATTAAAAATAAATTTAAAAAGTTCATAATGAAATTGAAAAAATATATTCAAATATTAAATTATTTTATTTTTTGGTTGAAGGAGTGGCTCAGAGTAATTGCAGTTTGTGGATGAGTAAACGTCATCGAATGCCTGGTCAAGCAGCGGGTCAATTATACACCTACCCATCAAAACGATGGCGCAAGAAGCGGCGTCAATACTTAATCAATTTCCTACGGCCGGCAAGATCTCGGGACATGGACATGAATGATTCCGGTTCGTTAGATTGTTGTTTGTTTGTTTTTTTTTGGCAAATTAATCAATAAGAATGTTGATATTTGATTTTGTAGATATCCATCAAATAAATGCAGTTGAAAATCCTGCATCTAAAGTTGATGGCGACGATAGGGACGACAAAGGAGCTGATTCTAAAGATTCTTGGTATCAGGATTACGAAGATGCTAGTGAACCACCAGATGCTGGTGAAATAAACGATCCCGAGTCAGATTACGAAGACTATGAGGAAACCTACACTAAACGGAAGAAAAGAAAGGTAAATCCGGTGCTATTTAATTTTTTTAAAAACGACTTAAGTTCGGGATTTTGTCGCAGGCGAGTACTCGAGGAAAAAGGAAGACTGAGAAATACGATGCAGCTTCAGAAGTAGAGAAACCTTTTGTTTGCGAAGGTAGGATTACAAATTAATGAAATGTTACCTTGATATTTAAAAGTAATTTTTTAGCTTGCGGAGCCCGTTACAAAACTCGTCCGGGCCTCACCTATCATTACACCCACAGCCACAACGGCGTCACAGAAGTCACAGACGATGAGAGTACAGCACCTTCACCACCTGTCAAGCCATCGATGAGCACCAACGATCCGCTTGCAGGTTTGAAGAAATTTCAGGACAGCTTCCTGACATTTCTGAAGCACCCTGGTATGGGGCCATTTTGCACCCGCTCCCTCCCATTGTCCCCATCTCCTAGCGTACTTTTTATTCGGTGTGCACCTTTGTGTATTGGCTTCTTCGTTGTGCTTTTGGTTCGATGATTTTTTTTTTAGTACTAAACTTCTTTTAATTGCACGTGGTTGCTTGTTTATTTTCATTTTTATTCTTTTTAAATTTTCTGCTTAGATCTTTAATTGCCAGCCACTTTTCCGGTTTGATTGGTTGATCAATTTTAATATTTAGTTGTTCGTGTTGTCTTAACTAAATGGCGTCAGTTTGATTTGTCAGTAAAATATTAATACGAATTTTAATACTTAAAGCTATAACCTGAAAAATTAAAAATTATAACTTCAATTAACTGTTAAAATACGCGTGTATAAGCGTTTAGTTCAGTATGGTTTTGTTTTTCGTTTATTTCTAGGACCTAAAACTGGGAAGACGCCTGCTACGCCCAGTCCGTATTGCGATTTTTGTTTAGGCGACGCTGCAGAGAATAAGAAAACCCGAATGGCAGAAGAGCTTGTGTCGTGTTCAGATTGTGGACGATCAGGTGAAAAGAAAAATATCATTGTGTTAATAATTATCAAATTTAAATTTGTATTTCTTTTAAATTTTAATTTTACAGGTCACCCGACCTGCCTTCAGTTCACTCCGAACATGATGATATCTGTAAAGAAGTATCGATGGCAGTGTATTGAGTGCAAGTGCTGTACAATATGTGGGACTTCTGACAACGATGTAATGAGAATATTTAATAAAAAAATAAGTGTGACAAAAAATTTAAATATTTTTAGGATCAGCTTCTGTTTTGTGACGACTGTGATCGTGGTTACCACATGTATTGCTTAAGCCCACCTCTTTCAGAGCCACCAGAAGGTCTGTTGTAATTTTTACGTGTAGAAAACGTAATGTAAAAAAATCCGAAATAATTTTGCAGGAAGTTGGAGTTGCCACCTTTGCATCGAAGAATTTCACAAGAAGTAGTCAGCAGTTGATCACCGAAGTCACAGTGCAATAATACAGCATCTACACTCAGCACTCAGCGAACACTTCTTGGCAAAAATTGAAACATATTTTTGCCGAGTTTTAGAGTTACATGTGCAAAGGTGGAAATAATTGTATATTAGGGAGTGGATTAGGCATTTAATAATCTTATTATTGTAATAATATTTTTAAATTTCGTATATTCATTGGTATTGTACTATTTTGTAACCAATTTATAGATAAAAATGTTCAACTCGAGTCGCTTTTTTATTTTTTATTTTTTGTTAAATAATCTTTTAACCTTGAAGTGCTAATAATCAGCATTATTGTTTTTTCTTGATTATTCAAGTTCTACGAAACTGAAATTTTTCTTTATCTCTACCTGTCAGTAATGACACCGGTAGATAATTTCTAATTCTGCTTACCAATAAATATTAAAACATTTCCTGGAAACGCAACGTGATTTCACCATTTTTAGAAAGGAAGAGGTATATATTTACCTTTTCCTCAACTAACTTGCGAATTTTACAACTACCATTATATTTTACTTAATCAACAATATGGCAGCGCATTTCTTCGTCATTTGCTTTTTAATAACACAAGTGTTCGTGCCTGCTGCAATATGTAACATAGGTAAGAAAAACGTAAAGTAATAGCGAGATTAGGGGCGCGACAAAAATTGTATTGATTTACTACAAATCAAATGTAGAAATGCGAATTAGTTTAAGAATTTCCGTTCATAAATTTTAAACGTAAATTAAAGAATAAATATATTTTCATTACAGGGCGCAATTCTACAACTAGGATAATCAAAATCGGAGATAAAATTTCCCAAATTTCCATTATTTATTCTCTGTGGATAGGGAATGATGCTAACGAAAAAATACAATTACAGCTGACTGTTGCATCGGAGTTGTCATTTTATGAAATAATGAAAATAGCTGCAAAACAGGATTCTCATTACAAGTTCATTTTTTCACACATTTGCTTGTTTCAGCGGTTTTTTTTAAACTTAGTAATAAATATTACAGATTTGAGGCGACTGAGTTTAGTTACGGACATTACATTCGAAGTATTAACGGAATAAGAGAAAATTTAACTGCAAATATGTTTTGGATGCTAGGGGTTCTTAAAGAACATGATGAATTTCCTACATTAACAGACACTGGTAAATCATTGCTTTTCGTGCACTCAAAAGATAAAAATATTAATGTTTGTTATTTTTTTTAATTAAAAAAGGTGTGGACACTTTTTATCCCCAAAATGGAGATCATGTTGTGTTTTGGTACGAAACTGTATCAATTTAGAGGTTTTTATTTATTGCCAGAGATCAAATTGGTGTATTTCTACGTACTTTTAAATTTTTATACTGTTAATTAAAGTAAAGAATCACAATGTACTTAAAATAAATGATAATAAAAATTCCAAATTCATTTAACCCGACATCTGAGTGATCATGATTAGGATGACCATACATTGAAACATGACCTCATTTTTTTTTATTATACAATTTTAAAAACCACTAACTAGCTAAAAAATGTTTCGAGATGTACCTATAGAAACCAACGTTTGTTTTTGTGCCGTGCGCTCTCTTTCACTGACAACTATCTTTTTCACTATCATGATAACATTTATATAAAATTCATTGATGGTTTAACACTTTTATTATTAAAAACTGAAATCGATATCCCCAAGAGAAAAACAACTTTTCAGTCAGAAAAGCTTCAGGGTCAGCGGAATATTCCATTAAAGACCCTGGTAACAATATTTTTAAACTTCAAACATTTCATCATAAAAATACAAACCTCATAATATATATTTAGCACATTAAAATTTGAGCAATCATGTGAAAAGCGGGAAGGCTTATTAAAAATAGGACGCCTCCTTCGTACAACAACGCATTGCTGTGAAGCCAACATTTCTACCTTAAAAACTTCAACAACAATCAAACACAATCAAGATCTGTGTAAACAACAAGCGTGGTCAAGCGTACTGTGTGATAAGTAGCAAAATGTTTTCTCTTTTCGTTTGACAATTAAATAACGAATGACAAACATAAATTTAATTCAGTAAACGTGTGTTTTTTAAAAATTTATTTATTTATTTTATTTTTTTAAAACTAGTCCATTCGTGATGCGTCATAAGTTTGTCTTTGTGCAAGATCTATACGACAAATCAATGTATCTCGTGTGACCAGTAGCTTAGACGACCATGACCTGGTAAAATCGTGCCGACTTACCATAAATTAAATTTATTATACACGATCGAAAGTGCAATAGACAAAATATTTAATTTTCTGCAAAAAAAAATGAAAAATAATTTTAAAAAACTGGTCTCCGATGTAATTAACGTCGTCGTCTTGTTTGCTGTGTCGGGATCGATTCAAAGTAAATAAAATCCTAATAAACAAATATCGATTCAGACTCCCGAGTGTCGGATAATAGTTTCCACTTACAATAAGAAAGCAAGCACCTAGCAACACTGCTTTGAGGTGCGTATCCAATCCCCTTGGAAAGGTTATAAAAAAGTTGTCTGCATCTGTCAACAATTCTTGCTCAAAACCACCCCACTGCTTTTGAATGAGTCCAATTTCCTCGTTTTGCAAAGACAAGATCTTGCAATAGTTGAATAAATTTATTTTTAAACTACTCACAATTGATTTTCATTCGTACCTTAAAGTCAGAGTTTTTCGCGCAGCAAGCGGTGCAAAGAGGTCCATTAATCTTCATCATGGGCTCTGAGTGACTATTGGTAACTACAAATTTGGAACCGAAAGGACTCCATTGTTGAATGACGTAACCGAGGATGTTGGACCGATGATGTGTTACAGAAACTTTCTACAAACGAATAATTTTTAAATATCTCGATATTTTCTTCTCTTTGTAAATAAACACACCTGAAGCCAACAGGGACAAAGACAGCAGTCGCAACGAAACGGTCGCGTAATTCGTAGAATTTCTTGATTTGACGAAGTTATGCGAATATCGAATGGTCTTAACGCTCCTCCTTGACGAACAGCCCCTATTAAATTCATGTACACCAAAATAAGAGTGTAATCAATCTAAGTAGCGTCAAATTAACTCACTCTCGGCAGCAGAATACAAAAATTGACCAGTAGGGCTAAGGATTCTATATTTATTGGGTAGTTCAATCCCGATTGCATCTAATTTAGATGAAAATTATTTTTTTTTTAAATTAAAAAAATAAAAATTTATTTTTAATTTTTCCCTCACTCTCCAAATGATCGCTTTCCTGCTCGATTAACAGTTGATCAATCGGTATTAAATTTTCTAACCCATGAACCTGAATTTTTTCCGGTGCTGAAATTTGAACGTGAAAATATAGTTGAATAAAATAAAATATTGTAAATAGAGAAATATACGTACGATGTGATGAAACAACGGTTCCTACTTTCATCGTTACCGTATTATCTTCTTTGTTTCTTATTTCAATAAGTTAACAAATTGGCACGCACTAGTCATTAATACGAGTGTTAGATATATGTGTACTTTGTGTACTGCAAGCAGGCGAATACAGTTTATACGTAAGAGTGAAAAACATGTTTTGATCGTCTTGACAACAAAAACTACAACACAATCGATTTGAAGACTTTCAAAGAAAAATTATTTTTGTACATTTTTTTTGACTGTACTAAAGTGAATACTAAAACGTACGTACATATATTGATTGCTGTAATTAAATAGCAAAATAAAAACGGAAGTCTTTAGTTACTCAATATTTGAACTGGCCAAATGTTATTACAGATATAACGAACAAAAAAATTCTATATAAAACATAATTATTTTTTAGTATCAAATAATCACAAAATCAAAGAGATTAAATTCAAACGGTTCATAATAAAAATAAATGACACGCACATAGGCAAAGTTATTCATTTATTTATTCAGCAGTGCTACAAATGAAGAAATAATTTATGGCACTAATTAATCTCTGATTAACACAGTGTAAAACAAAACACTATAGAAATATTCTTCCTACTCATAAACAGTATGTCAAAATGTATTTATCAATATATATATATATTAATGCTCCGTAACCGTACTTCATTTCAAAATCTAAAACAAACAAAACAATAAGAATAAGCTCCATATTGTGCCAACATTCTTAAGTTGCATTAAGTAGTAAAAAGAGAATGACACTTGTTAAATTGACAAAAAATTCGTACAAAAAATGTAACGATACATTCACGTAACACCCATTTAAAATTTAATAATAAGTTTATGCCTAGCCTTACTATTGTATTAATGAAAATAATGTTTCGCTTTTCATACAAACATGTAAGCAGTTTTCATTTTTTAAATTACTATTATTTTGCAATGTCGTTTATTTTCTATTCTATAAACAATTAAAACCACCAATTAAAAATTTCATAATAGTATCAATCGAAGTTTAATACTTCGAATTCCAATTAACTTACGTCATCTATTGCATCATTAGATGTCCCGTTACTCGTAGTCTTAAATGTCTTTTGATCAGCTATTTTTCTCTGTAGATCTCTAACAACCAGTTGTTCGGCTTTTAGCGAATCTTCTCCGATACGCACTAAACTATTGAGTTTAACTGCTTGCGTAGTTAAATCTTTTACTGACTTTTTTTCTACTTTTAAGTGGGCCTCTAATTCCTAATAAAAAATTTAAATAATTAATAAATAAGATAATCACAAAAATATTATCACGGTGTTAAAATCCCCCATATTTTTTTGTAAAAAACACATTAAAGGGTATGTATTTATAATTACCATTAAAGATATGAATTTTTTTACAGTAAATAAACTAGCCAATAAGAATGCAATACACCAATTACTTTGCATAACATAAAAACAAAGATTAGCTGAGAAAATGTTTGCACAGAAACATTATCACTGTGGCTAATTTTGTATAAATTTATTCATTTTTCGTGGGATATTTGTGGCAAGCATACAAAAAAATTGATAAGTTAACTATAATAAAGCATAGTCATTAATAAAAACACATTCCAGGTCATGGGAAAACAAAAAGATTTGACAGAATGTGAAAAAGGGAAAATTGAGGCCTGGGCACAGGAGGGAGTTGGTCAACCCGAGATTGCTCGCCATGTAGGAAAAGATAGAACAACAGTTTCAAAGTTTCTGAACAATAAACGAAGTGAGAGCAGCAGAAAACAACCACAATCAGGTCGAAAATCAAAGTTAACTTCTCGTGAGAAAAGACGCATTGTTCATCTTGCAACAGTCGAAAACATATCATTGGCCAAAATAAAAGCAACAATGTGCATCAAAACAAGTGTTTTAAATGCTTTAAAATCGTCTGGCATAGCTAAATACATGCCCTGCCCTGCCTCCACTGGCACACCAAAACTCTCAGAAACTCAGAAACTCAAAAAAGCACCAAACATGGGATGCTGAATGGCACCACATTATATTTTCCGACGAAAATAAGTTTAATTTGGACGAACCCGATGGTTGCCAACATTATTGGCATGATTTGCGTAAGAAACACGAAGTGTTTTCAAAACGAGTTGGAGGTGGTGAAAGTGTTATGGTTTGGGGTGCGTTCGGCTCTAAGGGAAAGACCAACCTCGCCTTTATTTCTGGTAGGATGAATTCAGATAAGTATCAAGATATGCTTAATTCTCATTTAAAGCCCTGAATTACTGGACGAAAGGCCATCTTTCAACAGGATAATCCTCCCATCCATGTATCCAAGTCAACATTGGAGTGGGCAAACACCAAAACAATCAAACTTTTGCCATGGCCTGCTGTCAGTCTTGATATGAACCCTATTGAGAATGTCTGGGGGTTCATGGTAAGAGCTGTATACAGCAATGGGAAACAATACAGCTCAGTAAGTGACTTAAAACAGGCAATTATCGATGCTTGGGAAGAAATTGATCAAAAGGTTCTTCAAAAACTAATTGAATTGATGGGATGAAAGATCAAATTCATAAGTTAATTGAACGTAAGGGAGTTTCATAGGATATTGAAAATGTATAAATCTGCAATTTTTACAATGAGTGATAATAATTTTGTGCAAGTAAAAATCTACAAATGCCAGAAATTTAAATTTGTAACTAAAATATTAATGCATAACATAAAATTATTGAATAATAAATATGATTTCATTGTAATTCCTAGTCATTATCATTGCCGACACAACAATTGGGGAAATTTTAACACCGTGACAATATTTTTGTAATCACCTATTTCAAACACTTTAAAATCAATCAAAACTTACATTCATTCTTTTATTCAATGTATTTTCAATTTCTTCCCGTTTTATAATTTCTTTAGTTTTAGCATCTATAATTTCTTGAAAACTCTGAAGTGATTTACGCGTCTAAAAATAAGGAAAAGAAAATAAATTTATATGAAATATTATGAAAACTGACAGATTTTCAATTATGTACTTCAGTTGCTTTTAATTCAGTTAATTTTCTTTCATTTTCTTCAATAAGTAATTTCCCTTGAAGATCCGCTAACCTTTCTTCGTACTAATGAAACAAATCATATATAAATCGTAATAAACAACGAAACAAAAAAGAACTATCGAACCAGTTTGATTTCATTCTCCGTATATGCTAATTTTTCTTTCCAAGCTAGTTCTTCCTCTTCAGTTCTCCTTTGCAGATTATGCAGTGCCGTTTCCTGGAATCGAGTAAACAAATCAATACAAATTTAATCGGATTAATGGTGTCAATCAATAATCATACCGTTTCTGATAGAACTTCCTGGTAATGTTTTACTTCCAATTTCAACGTTTTTTCAGATTCTACGGCAATCTGTTTGACACGTGCCAGCTCTTCCTTTAAACTGGCAGCTGACTGAGATACTTTGATAATTCCTTCAAACTGTTTCATCCAACCGCCAAAATCTTCGTTGAGATCGCAATCACTCTCGGGCACAAACCTACTCAACAAACGACTAATCTCCTGAAATGATATAAATTTCACACGATTTTAATTCACATTTCGAACACCTCACTCGTACAACTCACAAAAAGCGCCGTCTAAAGAGTTTAACCCGTTAATATTCCTTCACCAAATTCCCCAAGCAGTTACATCTAACTAACTCACCCCTGTTAGCTTTTCCATTTTATTTACTTTGTCGTCCACCTTTCTTTCAGTTTTTGACAACGCTTCCATTGCCTTCCAGTTCTTTCTGCGCAAATCCTACAAATTTAATACTAGTCGTGAGAGTTACGGCCATTTGTTTAGCCATTCTTCTCAGTCAAATTAAATTTCATCATTTTTTTAAACGCTTCAGTTTCAACTAGTTCATCACATTCACGTAGTATTTGTGTTATTTCGCAGCTTCAAAACCAAAATCAAAATAAAATGTAAATAGTTTTAAATTTACATTATTTTTCTCCCGTTGCATATTTAGTTCCTTCGTCACTTGTTGGACTTCATCTAAGTACTGCGCGAGATCATTTTCTTGTTTGGTCAATAAAGATTCTTTAGCCACGATATCTTTCATGGCTTCTTCTAACTTCATCTTAAGCATTTCGTTATTCTGATGCACCTGATCGAGTTCGTGTTGCGCTTCTTGGTGCCTACAAATTTTTACAGAATTTATTCATTTACATGCGTAAATACCAAAAATTAATTGAATCGTACATGGAATCGTTTTCCTTCTTGCATACGCTGAGATTTGCTTCTGCATTCTGTATTTTATTTAAAAATGTTTAATTTTTTGCAGAAAATTATTTATGACTACACTTACAAGGACCTGATCTTCAAGTTCCTGAATTCTCTGACAAATGTTATTATTTGTCTTTTCCATGTCTCGTATCTTATTGTGCAAAGTGTTATTTTCAGTTTGTACGTTCTGATACAAACCCAAATCACGTTGCAATGCATTACGATTGGATTCCAATTGGCTCAACTGCTTTAACAAATCGTTAATTTCTTGTTGCGTTGCCTTCTCTTTCTGTCCCTAAAGAAAACCAGTCGACACATTCAATTCCTCGAAAATTTTAAAATTAAATTATTCATTTACAGCTTGATTGTTTAAATCCTTAATGCACTGTTGGAGCTGATGCATGTGCTGTTGTCGCTCGTTTTCACCTTGCTGACTAGACGTCAATTGCTCCTTGTATTGTTCGCACGTTATTCGCCATTGTTCAACATCGCACTGAAGACGAGCAATTTCATTGGAAGTCAGAGATTTTGAACTAATAAAACAAAAAAAAAAACAATTTGTAATAAATTCTTAATTTTTTCTGTTCAAAATCATTGAATTTTATATTAACTTACGTAACTTCCATTTGCGCAAGAGCTTGTTTCAATTTTTCGTTTTCATCTTGCACATGTTGCAACGCGAGTCGATGCTCCTCGCTACTCTTCACCTGAACTTGCTGGAACTTCATCTGAAACAAGAATGACTCGTAACAGTGTTTCAATGCAAGCTGCATTCAATAAACAAACCTGTAAACCATTCATTTCAGACACGTGTTGGTCGTGCTGATGTTGATAATGCAAATGTAGATTTTGCAATTCTTGTTGGGAAGCTACAAATTTTTCTCGTGAAGATCTTTCCATCTGACTCGTTTTCGTCAACTCTTGCCGCAATTCCTTCAGTTTATTACTCGTCGTTTGCGATGTCATCTGCTCATCCGCCAATTTCTGCTCGGTTTCCTGCAACTGCTTTTTTAATGCAGAAAACGGATCGATTTTCTGACCCATCTGCGAAAAAACAAAACAAAACACCAAAAAAATATAAAACTAAAATTCTTTAAAATTAAAATATTACCTTGATCCAAGATTCACCTTCCTGCTGACGATTCAAAAGAATCTCAATCAACGTTTGCAATTCAGCATCAGTTAAAATAGCGTTGCGCAACACTGTCGCTAAATATATTCCATTCATACCATTATCTCCAGAACCTAGCAGAAAAAATTAAATATTATTACACACATTACAGTACACGATAAAATACATTTCTTACTCAAATCATATTTCATTTTTTTAGCCCTTTTTGTTGGCGATTGTGGAAGTGACGCGCTCTCTTCAATCTTGGAAGCATTTTTCTTTTGCGCCTCAACATTATTCCTCTGAGACGTATTGCGGCCCTCAGACTCGGGTTTGTGCACAACCTTAACCGCTTTCAGTTCCACTTTAGAATTAACTTCTTTCTGCTTCGTGTCAGCTTTATTTGGTTTTGGATTCACAATTAAAGTTTTAGTTTCCTTCTTCGCCGCTTTGGTTTCCGTTTTTATCACCTTAGCTTCAGTTTTGATTAACTTATTTTCGACTTTTGGCTTAAGTTCGGCTTTAATTAAATTGGATTCAATGATTTTCACGGGTTTATTTTCAGCTTTTAAAGGCTTAACCTCAGCTTTGATTGGTTTCGGTGCATTTTTCTTATTTTTTCCCTTCTCTTTGTCCGTTTCGATGATATCTTTTTTAATTATCTTCTTCACGGAGACGGATTTCAATTCCAGTTCGTTTTCCACCGATTTAATGTTCGACGATTTAACGTTTTTTGTCTGCAAAACCACGGGTTTGGTTACTGACAACGGTTTTACTTCAGCTAGCGGAAGTGTTGCCACACGCGGTTTACTTTTGATCTTTGCAACTGCCACATTGATGGTTAGTTTTTCGTTCTCAACTGATTTCTCCTTCTGCTTCTTGGAACTTTTCTTCTTCTTGTCCTTATTTACTTTTCCACTTTTCAGAACCAATCCGCTACCTTGATCTTTGCTTCGTTGTTCGACCACGGCTTCGTCGTACGATTTCTCATGCATACCAAAAATAGACACAACTATTATAATAAAAACTGAAAAAATGACGAATCCGCAAAAGACCAGAAAACTTGTCAATTCCATCTTCCAAGTCTGCAAAATACAAAAAATAAAAGTAATTAAATTGTATTTAAAATTGTTCTTTCACGTTCACCATCTGTGTGTTGTCGATTTGAAATTATACCAATTTACAGTTATCAAATTTAATTGCAGTTTCGGTAATTCAAGACTCGAAGTACTGATAGTTCCGTTAATATTTACTGATCATTGATCCAATGAATTTTATCAGCTCAAAAAGAGAAAAAAAAAGAAAAAAAAAAAAAAAGAAAAAGAAATTAGAATTTTTTTAAATTAAAAATACTGGCATTTTAAAATTTTCATATAAATTATTTTTTTGTTCCGAGTAGTTGTTGTTCGTTTTCAAGTGTCTGATGATTCTGATTCAACATTCAAAAATTAAAGATAATCTCCCCATCACTCATCTTAAACATCTGAGGCGAGGGCACCATGCTCAACCACGTCAGCAGAATCTTAAAATATCAATTTCCACAAACGCTGATAAATAGCTAAATAGTTAATGTTTAAAAGTAAAATTTTCCCGTTTGAATGCGATTTTAAGTGGAATTTATTGATTAAATTAAAAAGTAATATGAGGATTCGTTCATTGCGCCGATTTTGCTAGTCATTACGATACCGAAACTATTGACAGATAATTATCAATTAAATACCGTGCCTCAATGATTTTTTTTGTTTACATGTCAAATTGTGCATCAATATTATCAATAAATGCTACATCTAGTGCCACTTACCGGAATTCAAAGGCACCTGCCGCCTGATAGCAGAATTTAAGCCGCCCCTGTACTGCTGTGTATTTTTTTAATTTTCTTTTTCGCCGACACCAAGGTTCAGAATCGCAGCAAATCGTGCGCTTGACCTTATTGGCTCAATAAAAGATGTCAGCGCCACCATTAAGAGCGTAAAATTGCTAAATCTTTTAAATAATCGTAAAAATTAATTAAACATTTTTCTTTTGTGTTTGTGTGCTTTGTTTTTATTTTTCTTTGCAAAACTCTCAACTAAGTCTTATATTTATCCATTCATTGATTTAACTTCTACTGGCTCGAGTTTCTGCTAAGTCATCGGGATGAACCAAAATTAAATAAAAGGGCTACTGGCTCGGTTCATTCATCTTCATCTTGGTTTTCTTACAGGCAAAGGAATTCGTATATATTTGATGTACCCATACTTAGATTTTACCTTGAATGAACACATGTGTTCATTCTTGCTTGAAGTTTCCTTGGCTCCCGTTGCAACTGTAGTTTATATTGATTAAACATTTCAATGGACATTTAAATGTCCCGGAGATCTTATCTTTTATTCATTTACTTAATTAAATCGTAATTTATTCCTAAATGAAATACGCGTGACCTTCGTGTAATATATCCACCATTCTTCTGCCCGTTGTTCATTGACCTTTTAAGCCGGAATAAGAATTGGGCCAACACACCACCATGACCTCCACACGTTCATATTTGTGCCATTTGCGAAGCAAGAGGTTATAGTGAAGGTAAGTTGATAAACTGAGTAGACTGACAGTTAATTTGTCTCAGTACAAAATTTAAATTTAATTGAAACTAAAAATTTCACCACTTTTTCAGGCACTAGAATGGAATATCGGGTTTTTATATGGCTATTTTTACTCTCCATTGCTCTTGCAAATACTGCCCAAGCAGGTTTCATTATGAAATATCTGATCTGCAATAACCTTTCTTGTGGAATACGCGCTCTCAGTTCTATCTGTTGTATACAAGAAACAAAATGCTGCGATCCCGCAGGAACAGTGACTCCATGACGTATGACATTTTTAATCTTTAGACGTTTTTTTAAATGGATTAACATATATTTTTTGTTTTTTCTTTGTTTTAGTTTCCACTGTCTTCCGTCTTTTATCACCAACCATTTTCATACTGCCCCATAATTCAGTATCACTACCGTCGCTCTCTTCTGCTTTATCTTCCTTTGATTGCTCCATGTCATCCACCATCTGTTTTTCACGCAACAGCAAACAATTTAAAGCTGATTTCAAGTACACCTGAAAATTAAAAAAAAATTAATTTGTAAACCTATTTAAAAATAATAATAAACCAACCTTATGTAATAATTTGTGCGTGTTTACATCGTGAATGCGTAAAAACCGATCTAAGCCGCAAGTTGCAACGATGGGCAACGACGGGTGGCATTGCACGCACCGAATACTACCAGCAAACCCCTTATAGTGATGAACGACTCTCTTTTTGCGGAGGTCTACGAGCGCCATGTAACCGCGAGAATTGCCGACAATAACGTTGCTAAAACATACGTATAAATTATCGGTTTAGTTCCATTTCTAACACAATTATTCTTACTGAGGAATTGTGCACAGAGACATCGCTGTTAACGGATATTCACTAAATTCGACTTGAATCACCGGCCTTCGTTGAGAGGTATTAGGATCATATAACCGCACCTAATTATTTCATTTATTAAGTTTCAGATGTAAACACATTTAGTAATATTTCTAATACCTGATGATGACCAGTACAAGTAACTATTTGTTTACTATTCGGAAGAAAATGAGTATCTTTGACCCAGATTGGAACTCGCAAATTTAGAAAATCGTGCGGCACCTAATATTTTTTGTGATTATTTGAAATAATCGATATTTGTATATTTCATTCATTATTTACGTTTTTGGCTTTGAAAATTGGCGTTTCTAATTTATTCAAATCCCAAATTTTTAAAGGGTTTTCTTTGCCTCCAGTTGCTATCAGATTTGGTTCGTTTACATTGTGTCTCATAACTTCAGTGTTGTCACCTGCATTGAATTCAGTCTAAAAACATTTTTCAAGTTAATTTTTCATCCGGAATTAAAATAAATAATCTTTAGTCTTTACTAACTTCGACAGTCATCGTTTCGTTCCATAATCTCACGAGTCCAGATTCAACACATGTCAATAGTTTCCTAAAAATTAATAAATGTATTTTATCTCCGAACTACTTCAATTTTTTCTTCTTCTTTCTATATATGTACTGGTCTATTTTCGTTAGGTCAACAATAGCTCCTTCACCGCCCGTCGCATCGAGCGAATCCAGGAAGTGACTGTTATTAACATTAAATTGTTTGATTGTCTGGTTTTTAAGTCCGAGTAATATCTGTAAAAAATTAAAGCAAATTAATGAAACGTTTAATTTGTAAGAGATGTGTGTTTAATGAATTACCTCGGATTCGTCGTTATTCGACCAACACATGGTTCGTATTTCCTCCTGTCGATCGAGCGATTGTACGCTGTTCAAATTACGAAAAACTTTTCTCTCCGAATTAACACCTAAAGAATACACAATATACGCAAATATATATCTGTTTATCACCTTAACAGTCATGTTTTACCTTTTAAAAGTCCAGTTTGAGCACCCACGAACACGTTCGAATAAATGTCCGCCATGTTTGTTTCATAAGAGTGGTTATGCTTTTCGATGACAGATGGCGGTTGTTGAATACGATTTTACCGTATATGTGCTTTTTATTTTGCATTTTGATTAATTTACACACAAACCAAGATACCTACAACTACAACTAACACACAAACACAGCGTTCTACAATGAAAACAAACACGGACATTGCTATCCCCAATGCCAAAATATAAATTAAAGGAGAAATTTGCTTGATTGTTACAGGAGCGTATTTAGTTTGTTCGGCGCAATAAACTTCCGAAACCCACTTGACTGGTTCTGTAACTTTAGAGATAATGCCTGTTTCTTGCAACATATAAAGTCTGAAATACAAACACTCACTGTTATTTTTATCAATTAATTCATGCATTTAATTTTAACGCAAATCGGACTTACACTTTATTAAAACCGTGAATTAGAGGATGATTTTTTGTGAAAACAAAATGAAAACCATGTTTGTAATGGGTTGAACCCGCAATGGTGGCAAATGAGCAATTATCACGCAAATGCGAATAAACTTGAACGTTATGATCCAAAAATACTGTGTCCCTATGCGTGTAAACATATTCTACTCCAGCTTTCGAACTTTCCACATATTTAGCAACGCGATGTTTGAGTTTAGCATTTACACCGCTTTTAGCTTTCTAAAAAATAAATAAACGATAATGTCATTTATTAATTATAAGAAAAAATCATTATTGTAACATTACTTCGATGCGTTTATAAGCGCTGGAATTTATTATAGCAGTAACACTGAAATTGGAATTGTCAAGTAGATCATTGAAAGACTTAAAAGGAGTCTTTTCAGTGTAAACTGTAAAAAATGAAGTCAATTTGGACGAAAACGAAGTAAATATTAAAAGAGAGAAAACGCAGAAGGTAAACCATAAAATTTGAGATGATTGACTTTGTCGAAGATACGCGTCTCCTAAATAAATTAGACAGTTAGTTAATAAAATTATAAATGCAAAGAACAAAGATTTTAATTGGAAATCATTATTAGCTCACAACTTCAATAGAAGAAACAACACAAGTGCAGGAAGATTTCCAATTTCGAATAAACTTCTTATACTTGTAGAACTAACCTCTTTGAGCAATCGCGGCGATAGTATTAAAGATCGTTGTTTTAATGTTTTCAACTACATTTTCTGTATTTGTATTATTACGGGAGGAAATCCTAAAAATTTTGTTTGTAACAGTAAGAATGATATTAAAAATCAAAAACGATGTCAAAACTATAGTCCACAATTCATTTGTAAATGCTGCTACATATCCAGAAGCAAAACGCGTCAATTTTGGTCGATGATATGTAATTAAATATTGCCCCAATGTGATAGCTCGGGAAAACGAATACAATATTATACGACGGCGGTTAAGGGTGTGCACACCGAGAATTAAATCTGACTTCTTCATAAAAAACAATCTAATATTAGACGTAAACAAAATTGCTTAATACAAACATTTAAGAGCAATTCCTCAAATATGTCCAACGTTCTCGTAGCATTGTCTTCACCGGATAAATGTGTGTCATATCTAATCAAAAGTAAAATACGTTGCATTATTGAAAATAAACTTTCATATTGATTTAGTCTACCTCAAACAAAGAAGCTTTTTGGTAGTCATTAAAATGTCTCCTAGAACGCCAGACAACTCATCTGTTTCAGGATCATAATCGGTAAATGGTGGTCTCTACAATACCAATTAAGAAATTTTTGTGTTTACTTAACGCTTTCCCATTTGATAAATGTGGATATTTGTTGACCAAACATTAAAATTAAACCACAGGAGGTTATAAATAAGCCAAAATAGTTCATTTTTACCCTGAGAGCACCAATTCTGATGGTATAGTTTAATAACTTTCGAATTTTCTCTGGAAATACTTCTGTATTGTTAAATCTGACGACATTTCCGTGTACCCACAACCTTCCAATTAACCGTGTTACTAATGTATGGTTTTCGTCAGCTCCGTAAACATCATAGAGTAAATATCCTGTTGCGTTCTGATTACTATTCTGCAATTTAAACGCAAGTAAATATTAATATGTTGTTACCCTAGGACACAAGAAGGATAATTTTGTTAATTATTTAAATGTACGATTTCTAAAAAATTACCAAAGAATAAACTACCGATTGTATTTGTTTTGGTTTTGACTGAACAGACTTTCTGTGCATTCCACCCTTAATCCCTCATTAAGAAACTCCCTTGTGACCCACATTCCGAGATAAGGAGTTAACCAAAATATATAGTGGTCATGAGAGTGCTCTGGAGAAATCAAGTTGGCTCAGAGTAATCCCTTAATCCAGATCACATAAAATTCTCAATATAGGTTTTGGCAGAGCCAAAAATTTTCACTTTTACACACATTCAAACCTAAAACATCGATAATTGCATCAGCATTCTCAACGATCAAGCCACAGTGTCAAATATACCGGAGTGACCGAGGATAGATGGCCAAACAGGTAATATAAAAAAGTATCGAACGTGGTAAAGCCACAGTTTAATACGGTCAACCGAAAGATAGTTGAATATACGCGTCCAACGCCATCTTAACGCCATCTGTATTTTACAAATAATTTCGCGTGCCTAACCATTAGAAGTAACGTGAGTACCTATCGTACTGACTTTCATGCAAATACTACGGTAGTCTTAATCAATCCCGTGCCAAAAGTGTTAAATCGATTACCCGAACTAATTGATTTATTCGGAGTTATCGACTGGCCACCGAATTCCGAATCAACCATTCACTAAACTTAAAAATCCTAGATCAAGAGAACAGACCAAGAGTAGAAGTCTGAATTGTTTAGCCATTCTATTCAATTCAGCATCTCATGATATCTGCCGGAACCGGATCCGAGAACAACATTAATTTAACTTTACATTAATAATTCGAATACACCCATACCTCGCTTTAGGGCCGGGATACATTCCTGGAAAGTCGGCAGCAAAGCGAAATGCCGTATTTCCTGACTTTTTGGCCGTATATCGAAAAATGTTAGGCCGTAAATCAAAATTTAGCCATAATGACACAAGGCCGTTATGGCGAAAAGCCATATGAAAAGGGGGGGGGGGGGCGGGGTGTATAACGAGGTATGAGTGTATTGTAATAATCTGAAATAAATTCAATTAAATGTAAACCATATTGTTCCCTAATTTCGTTTCCTACTACAACACAGATATAATCAGACTCATATATTAACCAGGGTATTGTCGCATCACGACAAATAGTATAACTAAAAAATACAAAATTGATTAATGAATAATATTTGACCTTTTGTATGACTGCAACAAAAGTAAGAGGCGACAAATTTACACCTTTTAACAAATTTCTTGGGTCTTCAACACCATCAGTAAAAATACACAAAACTCTCGGTGGCCTAAGTAAATCGAATGCTATCATGCGATTGAAAAGTTTGATTGGTTCAGTATTAGTGGTTTCATTCTGTCTCCACCAAACGAAAAATAAATTCGTATTCGATGCACTCAATAACTTTTCATTTGTTAATGTTTCATCAAATGAGAAAAGTTGGCTTCCAATGAATTGATCAGATAATAACTTCGCGATGTTTTGCTTGTCTACACCTGTACATTAAATTATATATTTTTAATTTATGTAAAATTACGCATAGAAATCAGAAATGTACCATTATCAGGTAACAAAAAAACTTTCACATTATGGATTTTAAGATAGCGAACAACCGCAACCACAATGTACAAAAGACAACATATATTATTGTTCGATTCTATTACACATTGATTATCTTTTATATTACAACTGCTAAAGTCTATTGTCACCTCATGTAAGAAATTATTTTGTCTTAAAAGTGGCATTGCTTAGTGAAATAACAATAACAATTCCAGGAGGTTGAATTATATTACTGGCTGTTAAGCTTATTCCATATCAAGCAAAACTTTTGGATAGTCCAGACTGTTGGTTGACAATTAAAATTTGCATAAATATCTACTGTATTTCAAAAATATTTGTATGATCGATACCTTATTATGTTGTGGAATAACTAAGATAGGAAAATAGCTACCGAATATGTCCACTCAAACTTCGTCTGTGTTTGCAAATAAAACTAGACACTAGGTAACAAGATTTTTAACTACAATTATTATTGATCAGAAAGTTGTGACGATAGCAAATTGGGGTCAATATTTAAGTAAATATAGAAGCCAAAAGCGGTCACTTTTTCTACCTCGAGATGTGAATGTAAACGTCCTTGAGACAGTAATTACAATTGAACACTAAGCTTTTCTCAAATCATATGTACTTTATTTGGTTGGTCAAGCTAAAGTGCAGCGGGACCAGGAAATAAGAATGCAATACAAGAATATAAAAACTATGCCGACAAATGGCAAAAAGCAAAATAAATATACTAAACAAAAGGGCAGTGAGGCTCTACGCTCCCAGTGGCCTCGTTAATCTTAACTAACATGAAAATAAAGCTAATCAAGTTTATAATTACGCAACAGGATTTATTCCGGGGGTGGTTCTAGCAATGACATCGGGATCTGTGTAATGGGCTGGCGGTCGTTGTATCGTCACAAAAGGGCAGGTCAGGAACTTCTAGTTGAAGGTCAGGGTCCGATAATATACACAAATAATTGGTTATTAATTGATAACCAGGTTGTTTGGGAAAGTATCTGTTCAACTCAAACTATCATTAATATGATGGGGTGCTAGGCAGGGAAGCCTTAGCTTCCATCGAGAGCAGCCATCCTGACTCGCTTTAACTCTCGCATTTGTACGTCGGTAAGACTCAAATGCTACTCAGTTATTAAGGGTGGAAGATACTGAAAGTGAACAAGCATAAATGTCTACCCCCACAGCAACATCTACACACTAGGCGCATTCATAAAGTCATTTAAACTTGTTTAAATTTTTTAAACTTGTCTAAATGTAAGATTTTTACATGTTAAATTTGTTGGTTTAAAATATTTAAACAAGTTTAAATGACTTAATGAATGCACCTACAGTGTTCTCCGACACACACAGTGTATTTGACACACACATTGCGCTTTTCACAGTGTACCTTGTATTTGACACACACAGTGCGCTTTTCACACACACTAGGCACATTCATAAAGTCATTTAAACTTGTTTAAATTTTTTAAACTAGTCTAAATGTAAGATTTTACATGTTAAATTTGACATTTAGACTGGTTTAAAAAATTTAGACAAGTTTAAATGACTTTATGAATGCGCCTAGTAGGCGCATTCAAAAACACATAAACGGTCATTTAAACCCGTTTGCACAAACTTTTAAACAAGGTTCTCGTTTAAAAGCTCGTTTAAATGGGTGTAAACGGGCTGAAAATAAACGACCAAAATAGATCGTGTAAATCGCTGTGCAACGAGAAAACTTGTGCAAATCGGGTATTGTTGGCAGCCATCTTGGATTTCCAGTAGATTGACGATGAGAAGTGCTCGTAATATCGGAGCAGTCGTTTATTGTTTAAAACAAAACAACAACAACAATAAATAATTAGGGCTGGAAACATCAAAAACACAGCGAGGGAGAGGTAACAATTCAAATCTAAATAGTCTTACCGGTACGCACGTTTCCACTCGTGACCAAGAACTTGGTCTCAGTTTGGCAGACGTACGATTGCATTCAAATACGAGACATTTCGTCTAAAAATTCGTTTGAGACGAAAATTTAGATGAAACTTAATTGAATACGCCTATTGAATCAAAACACACAGTTCTCCAACTTTCCATCATTCCTCAACACAGAGCACAACAATCGAGTCAACAATAACAAGTTCACAGTAAGCAATATCAGGCTCCATTTTAAGTGAAACAATGCCTTTTATGCATGTGGATTTACAGGGGGTCATAACTCCTCCAATAAGGGTTATGGCCCTGTGAATCCTTCCAATCTGGAGTAACAGGAACTGGATGGTCAGCTACCTTGAAGGAGGGGCTCATCGACTCCTCTTCTGAAGGGTGACTCTTGTGGTGGGCAGGGGTTGACCATGTCCCAGGCTAGGTAATTTAGCTTTAACAAGGACATAAACATAATTGTGTTTATGTGCTCAGTGTAGTTAAACTCAAACAACTAGATATTACAAATAGTATTTGTAATAACAGATCTGAGTTTGAATAGCGCGCCTTGACGACATGACCGTGGGCACGCACTCTAGTGGTGGAATCACACTTTGGCAGATCCGTTCCATCACAAAGTTATAACCCATCGATCAGTAGGATCCTTACAGCAGTTTGGAAAATGTAATTGTTTCCAGTCTTGTTGCAAAAGATGTTAAATTTATGAGTGCCGCTTCAAATGATATCTGTCAAATATAGGTAATTTGGATATCGGGCACACCATGTGTGAATAATAAATTTATAAACGGGCGGACTCCCGGCTTCGGATGTAAATAGTGTAAATGGCATTGTAGAGGTAAATATAGAGGTAGGCATCGAATCTGACCACGCGGCTGCACAAAAGTTCAATTTTAAATACACATGTTTACAAGGGTCTCCATTCCACGCGCGATATGACGAGGCGCGACGTCGCGCCTCGTCATAATTGAAGTATTTCTAAGCGCGTATCCGTCTGTGGAGACGTTTACAATGATAACGACAGCTGGCCCTCCAGCGGGAGTAGATAGTGGCCCTGATATAGGTCGGGACCAGGAGGGCATTTCAAAGTGGGATACAACGATATGTGCTTTTTATTTTGCATTTTGATTAATTTACACACCTCCAGTACAAACACAGCGTTCTACAATGAAAACAAACACGGACATTGCTATCCCCAATGCCAAAATATAAATTAAGGGAGAAATTTGCTTAATTGTTAGAGCATCGTATTTTGTTTGTTCGGCGCAATAAACTTCTGACACCCACTTGACTGGTTCTGTAACTTTAGAGAGAATGCCTGTTTCTTGCAACATATTTAGTCTGAAATACAAACACACTTACTGTTATTTTTATCAATTAATTCATGCATTTAATTTTAACGCAAATTGGACTTACATTTTATTAAAACCATCAATTAGAGGATGATTTTTTGTGAAAGAAAAATGAAAACCATGTTTGTAATGGGTTGAAACCGGAATGGTGGCAAATGAGCAATTATCACGCAAATGCGAACAAACTTGAACGTTATGATCCAAAAATATCGCGTCCCTATGCGTGTATACATATTCTACTCCAGCTTTCGAACTTTCCACATAATTAGCAACGCGATGTTTGATTTTAGCATTTATACCGCTTTTAGCTTTCTAAAAAATAAATAAACTATAATAATGGCATTTATTAATTTAAAAAGCAAATCATTAATGTAACATTACTTCGATGCGCTTATAAGTGCTGGAATTTATTATAGCAGTAACACTGAAATTGGAATTGTCAAGTAAATCATTAAGAGACTTAAAAGGAGTCTTTTCAGTGTAAACTGTAAAAAATGAAGTCAGTTTGGACGAAAACGAAGTAAATATTAAAAAAGAGAAAACGCAGAAGGTAAACCATAAAATTTGGGATGATTGACTTTGTCGAAGATACGCGTCTCCTAAATAAATTAGACAGTTAGTTAATAAAATTATAAATGCAAAGAACAAAGATTTTAATTGGAAATCATTATTAGCTCACAACTTCAATAGAAGAAACAACACAAGTGCAGGAAGATTTCCAATTTCGAATAAACTTCTTATACTTGTAGAACTAACCTCTTTGAGCAATCGCGGCGATAGTATTAAAGATCGTTGTTTTAATGTTTTCAACTACATTTTCTGTATTTGTATTATTACGGGAGGAAATCCTAAAAATTTTGTTTGTAACAGTAAGAATGATATTAAAAATCAAAAACGATGTCAAAACTATAGTCCACAATTCATTTGTAAATGCTGGTACATATCCAGAAGCAAAACGCGTCAATTCTGGTCGTTGATATGTAATTAAATAATGCCCAAATGTGATAGCTCGGGAAAACGAATACAATATTATACGACGGCGGCTAAGGGTGTGCACACCGAGAATTAAATCTGACTTCTTCGTAAAAAAAAAATCTAATATTAGACGTAAACAAAATTGCTTAATACAAACATTTAAGAGCAATTCCTCAAATATGTCCAACGTTCTCGTAGCATTGTCTTCACCAGATAAATGTGTGTCATATCTAATCAAAAGTAAAATACGTTGCATTATTGAAAATAAACTTTTATTTAGTCTATTTTATTTAGTCTACCTCAAACAAAGAAGCTTTTTGGTAGTCATTAAAATGTCTCCTTGAATGCCAGACAATTCATCTGTTTCATGATCATAATCGGTAAATGGTGGTCTCTACAATACCAATTAAGAAACTTTTGTGTTTACTTAACGCTTTCCCATTTGATAAATGTAGATGTTTGTTGACCAAACATTAAAATTAAACCAAAGGAGGTTATAAATAAGCCAAAATAGTTCATATTTACCCTGAGAGCACCAATTCTGATGGTATAGTTTAGTAACTTTCGAATTTTCTCTGGAAATACTTCTGTATTGTTAAATCTGACGACATTTCCGTGTACCCACAACCTTCCAATTAACCTTGTTACTAATGTATGCTTTTCATCAGCTCCGTAAACATCATTGACTAAATATCCTGTTGCGTTCTGATTACTATTCTGCAATTTAAACGTAAGTAAATATTAAAAGATATAAATTTGATTAATGAATAATATTATACCTTTTGTATGACTGCAACAAAAGTAAGAGGCGACAGATTTACACCTTTTAACAAACTTCTTGGGTCTTCAACACCATCAGTAAAAATACACAAAACTCTCGGTGGCCTAAGTAAATCGAATGCTATCATGCGATTGAAAAGTTTGATTGGTTCAGTATTGGTGGTTTCATTCTGTCTCCACCACAAGAAAAATAAATTCGTATTCGATGCACTCAATAACTTTTCATTTGTTAATGTTTGATCAAATGAGAAAAGTTGGCTTCCAATGAATTGCTCAGATAATAACTTTGCGATATTTTGCTTGTCTACACCTGTACATTAGATTATATATTTTTAATTTATGTAAAATTACGCATAGAAATCTGAAATGTACCATTATCAGGTAACAAAAAAACGTCCACATTATGGATATTAAGATAGCGAACAACCGCAACCAAAATGTACAAAAGACAACAGATATTGTTTGATTCTATTACACATCGATTATCTCTTATTACATTACAACTGCTAAAGTCTATTGTCACCTCATGTAGGGAAATATTTTGTCTTAAAAGTGGCATAACAATAACAATTAAGTTCCAGGAGGTTGAATTATATTACTGGGTGTTAAGCTTATTCCATGTCAAGCAAAACTTTTGGATAGTTCCGGACTGTTGATTGACAATTAAAATTTGGACAAATATCTATTTAAACAATATTAGCATGACCGATAACTCATTATGTTGTGGAATAACTATGATAGGAGAATAGCTACCGTATATGTCCACTCAAACTTCGTCTGTGTTTGCAATAAAACTAGACGCTAGGTAACACGAGTTTTCAAAACAACAATGATTATTGATCAGAAAGTTATAACTCATCGGTCAATGGGACGCTTACAGCAGTTTGGAAAATTTAATTGTTTCCGGTCTTGTTGCAAGAGATGTTAAATTTATGGGCGAAGCTTCAAATGATATCATCAAATTTAGGTAATTAGGATATCAGGTACACCATGTGTGAATACTAAATTTATAAATGGGCGGGCTCCCGGCCTCCGATGTAAATAGTGTTGCCGTTAAATGGCATTGTAGCGGTAAATATAGAGGTAGGCATCGAATCTGACCACGCGGCTGCACAAAAGTTCAATTCCAAATGCACACGTTTGCAAATAAAAGACTCGCATATACCAGTACTTAGGCGAAATAGAGGTAGTGCATAGTACTAGCACTTAAGGCAGGGGTTTCCATTAGGCGGCCCGTGATGCCTTTTTTTGCGGCCCGCGAAGCTTTGTGGAAAAGAACGCTATGGGAAAGAGATCCGCCTGTCTGGTGTGCAAATGTGAGGTTCGCTTTGTTTTAATAACAACTTATGTACCTCAGCCGATTATCATGCGGCCCGCCACTAGACTGGTGGATTAAATTGTGGCCCTCGGACGCGTTTTAGTTGGAAACCCCTGATGATGATTAATTTCCGGCAACAATGGCACGCAATAAAGACAAGAATATTACGTCCAGAATGGATAAAAATATTAACGGCATATTGGTGTAAAATAGTAACCTGAGAGACTCTAATTGAGTGTTCAAAGTCACTAGGGTCCACTAGTCGGTACCACGATGTTTAATGGTATTATCGAGGCCACCTGAGGAGTTTCGGGTCAGCTGTAGGGTGTATTACTGCATGATACGGTAGGCGAACCTTGCCAAAATGTTCGGATCAATCACATGGTTTATTTTCTGCCTCCTTGGAATACTAAACATTTTGGCCAAATGGCATCTGGAACCACCAAAGTCCTTTCTCGCAATTAAGACACTATTCCAGAGTGATGGCAGTGCACTGCTTACGAATCGTTTCTAACTTGAATTAAGACCAAATAGTAAACGATGCATTACAGACGGTGGTTAACTTCATCTCTCCAAAATTATGGTCTCAACAAAATTAAAAAAACTTGGGTAAATCTATTGCTTATAGGGGATATTGGAGGGTTTGGCATTATTGTAACTATAAGAAAATAATAATAATAATAATAATAATCATCATCATTATTATTATTGCCTTGGTTTGTACTAATATGTAAAGTAATTAATAAGATATCTATTTATATTTTTAATACGATTTTATACATGTTTACTATACAGCATTTATTAAATAATTTTAATACATTTATTATCAAATATATTTTTATTTGTTTGATAGCTCTAAAATAATATTTGCAGTACTAATAACTATATTTTTCAATGGCTCAAGTTTTATATCTTTCTTTTACTTTCTCTAGCATTACGGCCATGAATCTTTGAATAAAATTGGCGTAATTTTTTTTTAATTTTGATTTTCTTAACGGGATAAGTGGGAAAATACTGATCAATAAAACATTCCACAATACAAGCAAGAATAGATATGGTTACTCCGATTAACCACGCTAATAACAAACGATGAATTTGATCAAATGTTATAGATTTGTAAGAACTGTCTTCGTCGCAGTATACATCGCTCGTGAGTGAATTTGTAATTTTATAAAGAATACCTCTTTCATGCATCATAGAAAGGCTGGAATAAAATATGTTGTTCAAAAAAATTGTTAGAATAGAATTTGATTTTTAGAGTGAACATAGCTTACACGTAATTAAAACTGTGATAAATTGGATGATGCTTTGAGAAAACAAGGTAAAATCCGTGTTTATAGTAGAATGCCATTGGGATTGTTGCGATGGAGCAATTACCACGCAGGTAAGTAAAAACTTGGATGTCGTGATCTAAAAACACCGTGTCTTTGTGACTGTAAACATAATCCAATCCCGCTTTAGAATCTTCTACGTGTTTAGCAATTCGATTTTTGATTTTCAGATTTAAACCCCTTTTAGCATTCTAAGAAAATTATAATTTTAAAATTCTTGTATAATTTAGATGCCGGTATTTAAATAAATCGTGTTTTTTAAAACCTACCCTGAAAAGGTAATAACTGCTGGAATTTAGTATGACAGTGACATTAAAATTAGTGTTATCAATCATATCAGTGATTGATTCAAAAGGCAACTTTTGAGTGTAAATAGTAAGAAATGAAAACAATTTGGATGTATATGTAGAAAACGTTAGAAGAGCAAAGATGAAATATGAAAAACAAATCACTTGGTTTGATCGGTTTTGCGGTAAATATGCAGTGCCTAATTAAAATAGCAAATTAAAATCAATTAAACATTCATTGGAATTGGAAATCACAATGATCGATTGCTGTCCCTAAACTTGCCTGCAATGCATTCATTGCGGCGAAGTCTATGGGCAGCAGCCGATTATTGTTGCAATGGTAATGGTCCTCGACCTTCAGTATATGTATATTACCGTACCTCTTTGCAATAATGCACTGATCGCAAAGAACACAGATGTTTTAAAGGAATTATTGTCGCACGTTTCACTAGCTGAGTCCGGGCAGTTTCTTGCTGACTTTTTCGGTTTTTTCTTCAAAGATGTAAAATAAACTTTGTCGGTCACCGTAAGATCAATAGCAATAATCAAAGAAAAAATTATAATTGAAATCCATGCTTTCGTTGTAAATGGCGCAGTGTATACTGAAGCTAGAGGTTCAATTTGTGGTCGTTTGAAAAGGATTTGGAATCGGCCAAATGCAACAGCATAGGAAAATGTATACAACTTAAAACGGTATTTAGTTATTGAGTGTACACCGAGAATTAAATCCGATATCTGTTTGATAACAAAAATTCATAGACTATAAAAATTGAATAAAATTTGAAAAATAAAAGTGCAAACATTTGAGCGCAATTCTTCAAAAACATCCCAAGTTTTTGTGGCATTATTTTCACCGGATAAATGTACATCATATCTTTAATAAAACATATATTTTTTAAAATGGACATAATATTGATACATTTATTTACCTTAAAGAAATAATTTCTTGAGTAGTAAGTAAAATTTCTCCAAGAACACCTGACAATTTGTCTTTTTCCGGATCATAGTCAATAAATGGAGGTCTCTGCAAAGAATATAAATAAAATAGATTATCTAATTACTGATGCCTGTCAAAACGAATCCCTAAGTTAAACAATTTGACTTTCATACTTTACGAGCGCCAACTCTGAGCTTATAATTATTTAATTTTTGAATAATATTTGGAAAATTTTGTAATTTGTTATACAGGACGACGTTCCCACGTATTGATAAGCTTCCAATCAGTTCTGTTGCTAATGAATTTATTTCATCGGCTGAATAAACGTCCTTCATTGAATAGTCAGCACTGTTCTTATTCTATTAAAAGTTTTTAACTTATTAATAATGAGTGTACCTATGGTACCGTATAAATCATAACCCTGACCGTTTGGATAACTGCAACCACACTGCACGGTGACAAAGGTACACTTTGCATCAAAATTGTAGGTTCTTCATAGACATTAGTTACGATAATCCAAATTTTTGGCGGTTCCAGAAAATGCAACTTCGACATGCGGCTAAGGAGTTTAAACGCTTTATTATCGCTGATGGAACTCTGATCCCACCAAACGAAATATAAATTTGTATCCATTGTTTTCATCAACTTTTCATCAGATAACGTTTGGTTTATTGAGAAAATTCGGCTTTCAATAAACTGATCAGACAACGCCTTGGCAATTATCCGTTTGTCATCCCCTTCTGAAAATTCAGTTAACAGTCGCTTAATTTGGGTATTATATTGCATTGTATATCAAATTACCATTGTCAGAAAAGTAAAAAACGATTGTTTTTTGAGTCTGGAAATGTCGAACAAACGCAACAACAATATATAAAAAACAACAAATGTCATTCAAATTTGAACGGCATTGGTTATAATTATTCATGGAACAACCAGTCGATCGACTAAAATCTATCACAAATTTGTTATCTAAAATACCACATGGTCAAAAGTTAGATTTAAAAAATACAGTACTGTATTATAAATTCAAATATGCTTACTTACAAGACATATTATTGTTTCGACAAGATAAGATATACTAGAGTGACTAACGCAGATTATTCAGTGTTGTATTTTTGTAGAAATTAGTCTATTCCATTCTTCTCACACTGAGAATATACGTATAAAGAGTCACGCTACACAAACTTGATATTGATAGTATATTAGTATTTCCTCGTTCGTGTAGTATTACGTACAACAAGCAAAAAGCGTGTTAAATGCTTCCGTTAGAAAAATGTATCCTTATTTCAGTTGATCACTTTAATAAAGTTGATAATATTTATTGTAGATATAAATCAATACAATATGAAATAATAATGAAGTTTTTTTTATGAGTGCAGTGACTGTAATGATATTTTTCGTATTGATTTTCGTCCAAATAAAATACAATAGATTATAATGTTAAGGATAAACTCAATTTGATCATTTATGTTGTAAAAATGTGTAAACTCATATAATTTGCAATTTTATTTTATTTTTAAAAAAGAAAAACTAATTTTCCGTACTAAAGTAGTTTGTGGTGTTACGAGTCAATCGTTGTTATATCTGTCACTAGCTGTCTCTGGTGCACCGTGTACAAGACTGAAGCCACCACATACGTAGAACAGAAATCTGGTATATTGCTTGGAACTGTTCTGGCCAAGAAAAATGTATCTTGTCTAGTTAACTGCAGATTGTAAAATAAATGAAAAATTTATTTTACAATAGTATTGCTGGTATTTGTATCTACTAGCGAAAACGAGCTGGACGTGGTCGGGTCCGGTCACATAACAAACAAATTTCCCTTGAATTTGGAGTGGCGGGATTGTGCCCGAGATAACCAAGGACAGGATGGAATTTGTAAGCAAAACCTTTTTTCTGTGGAATTATTTTCTGCAGCCGGACAGAATTCGAAGCCTGGAATCAGCTTTATTTTGAAAGAATTCCAGAACGTGATAAAGAAATCTTTCAAAATAATTTATTGATAAATTCTAAATTGCAAGTTTTGTTTACTCTAAAAAGACAGAATCATTATAACTGACGCATTTATATGCAGACGTCAGTCATCCTGCTAATCCTGATGACGCTGACAAACTAATTTTCTGCTGACTCCACTCACTCTCATTGTTTGAAAAATATCAGATTGTAGATTAAATTACCGGTACTCCTCTTTGCACGACTTTCAGAGCAAAATCACTATATATTTTTTTAAAAACCAAGGACAGATAGCTGTTATTAGATAACCAAAACTGCAGTTGCATATATATATTTTACATTATTCTTTTAGCCAGGAATTGGATAAATTGTATTGAAATAACCTTGCTACAAAGAATAGATCTAAAGAGGTACATTTTTGTACTTTAAAAACATTTGTGTATCCAAATTTTCTTTCAACTTCAATTATATACATGTAAGTTACAGCCAAATCCAATTTATCAAATTTAAATTACCGGTAATTAGAATTTCTAACTATATATTAATGTTTCAGTATATTTGAATTTTTATAACAAGCTGCACGCTCTCGTAAAATAAAAGGACATACTTGTAATGACATTGCAGCATACACATTTAATTCCTTTACAAAACAAATGATGTTGGGAGCTGAAAGGACTTTCGTGTAGTCTACCAAATTATTCCTCAGTGGCTACGTATAAATCTAAACCCGTAAAAGCGAAGAGTTAGTCGTGCTTCGGTTCTTGATTTGTAAATCAATACCAAAATTTCGAATTAATCATTATAATAAACTAAAATAAAATAATTTGTAGCAGCCAAAATTAATTTTTTAAATTTTTTTTTATCATACATTTTAGGACTACTGCATTAATTGGAATATCGAAAAGGCAACAAGAAAGCAAATCCATTTTCAATTCGCTCGGGTCATTCCTCATGCCATTTTAAATCCAAATTACACGCTTTAGGTCGAAAAATGAGAAAATCTGTTTGAACAAAAATGCCTTCATTTGTTAAGGATCGTGGCCGCTTTGGTGGAATACGTTTAGTGATTGCATCTTTGAAGATTTTGTTTTCAAACATTATATTTCAAACAGATGTTACACCCATTTTCTCACCAAATTTCATCATCGTTACCCAGAATTGGCAATTCCGTACAAGTCTCGTTAATAATTCTCGTTAAGTCTGGTCTCGGTTTCCGTATCGTGGTCTACCCTCGAGTACATTAATGCTTACCAAATTTATATAAGAATTATAGTACTAGTAATTAAGAAAACGATGACAAATTACTTCTTCAGCAATGTAAACAACCTATACTTTGAATTTGCTAAGACAGTCCATAATGTTGGCCATTAGGTTTACCTTGTTTTGATATAGTAACTTTTATCATTATTGAATGCCTCATTGTTTTGTTTTGTCCAATTGCACTGTAACAAACAACAGATAGAATCAACAAAATTAAATAATCAAACTTTCCTAAATTGTAAATATATTAGAAACTTTGATCCGATGACATCACTTTAACGGTGACTTCACCACACTTGAGTGACAAGTGATTTCACCCTATCCCCTATCCCCTAGTATGACGTAGTGCAGATGGATTTGTCATTTAACAAAAGACACGCGGCCAGATGGTTGCCACGCCATCGCTGATGTCACTTTATCTCTCAACACACCTCCTAAATGTGTGGTCAATGAATGTATTACATCCGTGTTAAACTTACACAGAAAGTTTGCTCGTAAGGAATGAAACTTGAAACGATGTCGGCTAACTGATAATCTGATGTAATAAAAATAGTTACATGTGTTTTTGTTTGTCTAAATTTATCTGCGAAAAACAGAGTTTGTACAGTGCAGTTTGCTGCAGTATTTGATCCAAAATCTGTAGAGCATTTTAACACGATTTGAATTGCATTTTTAGTGCAAAATGTTCGAATATGAAGTTAGTAAAATAAAAAAAAGAAATGGATTGTTTTTAAACTGAAATTCTTGTAATAACGTTTTTTTTAAATGTGTGAAATTCTGTACTTGTTTCCTGACTCCTTATCTTTTCACCCTCCTGTGCAACTCCTGCATCACCTTCATGATAATGAACATAACTGGCCAAATCCAGTCCCTAATAACACCTTCTTGTGATGGTCTCACAAAGAGATTAGAGTGGAGTCAAGTCCATTTTTAAGTTTCCAAGCAAAAAATTTGTGTTTCCTGGAGTAACCCTCCAGAACAGGAAGCGGTTTTACAAGAATTTGTAGGTGTCTGTAGAAAACATGTTTATAATGAAATTCTTCGAAATCATTTTCTTTTCATATTGATGAATTTAATTATTTTTTTTGCCGCGAATACTAAAATGATGTAATTATGTATATGAAGAATAAGCTGATTCGCCTAATTAGTTTCAAAACAAAATGGAATATGAGTCATCCGTATTTGCAATAATTGAAAGGAAAGTGAACACATGAGTTTTCCATAATCCACTTTAAGCGTGAGATGCAATGCAATCACATGGGTATCCTTAAACCTGCTTCTATTTTATGGTGGATTATTTGCTCATTTACCAGCTAAGTTACATAGAATGATGGAATAGTAAATTAAAAAATATTAATGAATTTATTTTTTAATATCAAAGATAATTTTAAAAAATGAAAAATAAAAACTCTTATGTTACAGTACATATCTTAATTGGCTTTCACGTGTGGAAATTGAATATTAAGAATGACAAATGAAACTTATCTGTCCAGACCAGCATTATATTGAGCATCATTAATCTGTATTTCTATTTACATAAATGAATACGGACAAATAACTAGCTTCGATGATTGATAGACTTGCCCAATATAAAAGAAACAATTTTATTCTATTTTAATATCAAAAGACACTCCGAGTATGTATCAACCTACACCACCCCTATAATTAACTGACTCAGCCATGTCAATATTATAGAACATGACACGTTCATGATGGCAAATGCAGTCTACATTATTTGCTACCCCTATCAGTAAAATTAGTCTCTCACTCTTTTCAAACCTTACAATTATTAAAACAAACCGTAATCAATTTTAATAAAACTTGAAAAAACAAAATCACTAGAATTATTGAACTTTTCTATTTTTGCTCATCAATCATTGCTAGGTTTTTAGGCTGTAATTATTTAATTTAAAAAAATATATTGTATAATCAAGTCTCAAGAGATTGAAGATTCTAATTAGGTGTTCATTATCATCTAGGTTAATTACATTATCTAGCCCGTCATTAGAAAATCACTACATCATCTCTGTATAACAAAACGTTATGAACAAAAAAACTGTAAAAGACTAAAGGGGGTACTTTGAATTATTAATCCCACACGTGCTGTTATATTTTAGAGTATGAAATTATTAGATGACTTGATAGTTTTAATTTAGATGACTAAAAAAGAGTGTGAAAGTCTAAAAGGCCAAAAAACCCTTGTGATTCATCAACGAATACTGCGCAAAACCTAGTTGTCGTTATCACATTGTCCCAGCATGTCAAAACGAGTAGCACTCTGTGTTTCACTTCTTATTATTATTTTTATCTCCCACTCATATGCCAACGAAATCTTTTTTCGACGCGCTTTACTACATTGGTGTAATTGTTCCCTGTAGATACCGCGGCCCAACAAGATAACAAAAAGGCAAATGAGTCATATCCTTATCCATTAGTCAATTAAATGGATAATCCTGTAGATGTAATATTATTTTCACATTTTAATTACATTCTGAATTAAGAAATAAGCTATCAAAATAATCTTATACAATACATTATACAAATTGTTTTTATTCATATTTGTGCAAGCAAAGCTTGCCTCGTGTATTGTGGTGCAGCATCCATTGACTAAGGCGGTGCTTTCAATTATATGTACATTAGGTGGTAATGGATGTTGTATTTGTTCTTAATACGGATCAAATTAGAATTGCTAAGGATAAAGCAATCAGAGTGGATTTTATGTGGATTTTGTGATATTGCCGCTGCTGAGTCAGTGTTTGCTTTTAGATTAGACTGTGCTGAAACCATAGCAACATCACTTGTTAAATCAAATAAAGAAAGACGAAAAGTATCTATACGAAATATGACTCATGCTTTTGTCGGATGTATTGTGCGTTTCAAATTAGAACGCAATTTTCATTTTGAAACTTGTTGTTTATGAATACAAGCATACATTGTGATAGAAATTAATTAAAAAGTCCACCGTATCAACTGCATATCAACCCATCTACTAAGTATTGCTCCTCATTTATTCACGTCTGATACACATTTATTGGATTATAGCTTAAACATGTATAATAAAGTTATCCTCTAACAGCTCATTAGACCCACGAGGGGGAAAAACGCGAGACATTGAAAACTAATCCTACCGTGCCGTTTAACCCTTAAATGATGCAAAGAAGTTACTAAAATTAGTTGTATTTGTATAATAAAACTATTTATATTATTGGTAAAAAAAAAAATACCAAAAACTTAAAAATGTCACTGTCGTGATGTAGATCAATGTACAAATTTTGCATTCAGAAACTAAATTAAAAAACAAAGGGAAAAATCGAATTAGCATAACAAACGCAAAAGATGACGAATTCCTAGCGAGGGTTGAACCATCAGAATAATTATCTATATATCAGTGATGACGCCCTCCTCGCTGATCAGTTGACTCTATTCTTCTTTGCCGTCCCGCTTAGGACACCAAACCTCCGTATTAAAACTGCACAATGCATGCAGATTGTGCCTTGACTTTATTGTAATGAGAATTGGGGGAATAACGGCCGTTACATCATCGTTGCTTTGAAAAGAGGAGGAGTTTTGAGTCACCCTTATCTGAGTACCACGGAAAAGGGCACTTAGGGCCCTAATTAATTTCGGATTCTACTCACACCCACTCGATGCTGGCCACTGGCATCTACCACTGCCAATAAGTTGGAATCACAGTCATTGAATCAGTCACAGAGGGTGGTGACATTATGAGAAATGAGATTGGATTGTCCTGTGGAATGTTTTGCAATTTGAATTAACAGACTCATTCCGTGCGATTTGTTGTCGCTTCAGCTGAGCCATTCACGGAGTGAATGACTCGAAATAACATTTCCATCAGTTACGACTGCTGGTGTCTAGTAATTACATAGTAAATGACTAAACCAACAAATTCTACGCGAAAAACTTTATGTGCTAACTTGTAAGTCATTTAAAAAATGTAGCTTTAAAATTTAATATTGCATTTTATTGGGAGATCCACCATATTGTTTCAATCTGGTAAAACGCGCAATGATTTGGGTATTCGTGTCACGAGAATCCATCCATCTAATTACTTGATTCTTATGACTAGATCACAGGGTGTGGTTACATCATCATAGGGGAAAAATAACACAGAGCGGGGGTATAAGATATAAAGAGAATAAAAGGTTGGTTATCAAGCTCAGGGCTACCCACATCTGGTTTCATTTCCGGTAACGCGTATTACAAACAAATGATGTCACCTCAGAGAAAGTTACTGCATAGTGTGATTCATTCTATGTAACAAATCAGTACTGTTGTAGAACAATGCAACATCTACAAGTAATTAATTCACACTTAAAACACGACTTTTTGAATGCACCGATAGTATCATTTAAACCGGTTTAGTTTTTGGATTTTTTACGAGTAATATAAGGTGACACTTCACAAAGAGTGAGATCTATCACACATGTTTCGATCATTGTTTTTTTTTCCATAGTTTATTGTTTAAACCAACCTCAAGAAACTGTCATTCACATCAGATGCAGGATGCAAGCATCATGCGGGATATAGATTACATTACATTATAGTTAATTCAATAAATTTAAAAATCAATGATTGAATTCACAGTCCAAACAAACATTACTTGAGTGCATGAACATAAATAAACATTAAGTTGTTTACGACTAATTAGAGTTTTATATTGTGCCTGCGGAAGATTGTGATGTCAATCCAAGTCCATGATCTCAGAGATGAATAGAGTAGGTATGTGTCATCAACTTTGTTTTACATTGGTTGCCCTATGAGTAATTCGCCAGTAGCAAACAGCCCCCACTAATAGGCATCTGTTAGTTCGTTTCTAAAAGTTGGGGGAGAGATAAAAGCTGGTCCCTTCAGTTTGGTCAAACTGAGTCATAATATCAACTCTTTTGAGACTTAAATTTTTATCTTCTAATGAGATTTTTTAATACCAATTGAACACGTCATCAGACAAATCTCTCTTATCCAAGTTTGATTGTCCAGAAGATGATAAACGAGTACAAGAATTAGTTGGACATGTTCGTGCTCAAGAGTAAGAAGGATTAACGAATTGTACACATCAGTGATGAGCTGTTAGTGATGACCTTTGACGTACAATCTATCAAAGAGGTGAGGTCATTTGGATTAAGCCACTCACTCGGTTTACTGTGCGTATATACTCTGCTTCAGCAGCTTCCAAACATGCATATCTCGAGACTGGTAAGGTTAAGGGATAAAGGATATGAAGAAACGATTCAACGAATGGAATGTTTTTAATCACAGATTTCCTAGATATTATTTCCATTACAAGGTTCTAATGAATTTACCGTTTTAGAGAAGAGAGTACTGTATAATATTTTCGAAACATTATTTTATGTGTTTAATTGTGCGATAGATAAGGAAACAAACTGTGGATAGTTCATTATCATGATTTGATATTAAACTATACGTATCATTTTGATTATACAAAAATAAAAAACCTTAAGGATCTGTTAACACTGTTTAGATCATACTTTGTGTTTATAAAAATACATAAAAAAAAAAAATAAAAACACAAAATAGGTCAGACATACAGTAAATTCATTGCCACAGCATTTAGCAAAAAAAAAATCTGTCTTTATCATACATTTGGCATGAGTCATGTGTCTTACATGCACGCCAGTGTGATGTCATCAGTTATATCGACGTTCCTTTACTCTGCAAGAGCATTGATTTTACAGCAAAACATTTGCGCACAGCAACCGGCGATTAAGGCTAATCTCAACCGAACTGAACTGAACTGCACAGTCGATGCCCTTTATCAATAAAATATTTTCAAAATTAAAAAAAAATATATTTTGCTAAGGTTGAACTGAAAAGCAATGCCATAGTTTTCATGATTAAGTAGAAAATTACACCTAAGAATTTTGAAAAATAGGTCAGATCTAGCAATCTCTCAACACTAGGATGACTCAGCGCCAAGCTATGACACATCATGGACCTCATTACAGCACCAAGGCCGCTGCCCTAGTCATTGATTTTACCAACAGTTGGTTCTCCCAACACTGATGGAACGCAAACGTGGATTGTCGCCCTGCACGGATCATTTATTCCCTGTACTCATATCCTTCGTTTATCCCCTCTAGAGTACTCAGTTCCCCCTCTTTCCCCCCACAGGACAGGATCAGGATATAAAAGTGGGATTCCATGTGAAGAGTATTTGCACGAATATTGGAAGTGACAAAATATACTCAAAAATAATAATAAAGCACACCTTTCATGCACTGAAAACGCTTTATCAGCAGGTGCATTTCAAAATGTCGTGTTCTAAGTGTTGGTGGTTTTGTGTTTGTATCTTTTACTATCACAAAACAAAACACAAACACCTAAAATACTTGAAACAACACTTTTTGAATGCAGCCAGTGTCCAAAACTCCAAACCTCCACTGTTATTTTTGTTATCATAACTACCCTCATTTGCTGGAAATCAAACGTAACACCACGTATATTTACATGTAGTGTGAAAACCAACCAAAAAAGAATAATAAATTGTATTTAAAAATGTATTTGGAATTGATGTACCTCAATGAGAATAAATAGTTTTCGACATTAAAATTTTAAGAATGCTTTTATGGGCCATTTTGGTGAAAATGGAAAGGTTTTTTCCTCTCGATAGATTAGGTTAAAAGCAATGACTATCATCACCATAAAAAAGGGTTCGCCCCTTTTTTTCCTCATCATTGACCTCCACTAGCCTAAGGGAAAATAGTAGTGAGGCTGAGTCACCATATTTATACTCAAATACCAGCAAATTTTCGTATGGGCGTCTCGGTGATTTTTATGCTTTGTTATTTTACTGTCGGCACGAGCGCGAATGATAGCCAGTCGTTCTTGCTCCTCTAACTGAAAAGCGCCCGTTTGTAATTAAACTTAAACACACGTTTAGCTGCGTGTATATCTTATTAGCTAACAGTTGTGATACACATTTAAAAGAATGTGGTGTATTGACACCACTAACAATGGCATAAAGATGGCTTTTCTAGTGGTGTCAATACAATAAAATAAAATAAAATAGAAAATGTACTGGAGCCATTAGAAAAACAAAAAAATCTACTAGTTTGATGCTGAATCGGTACAATAATTAAAAATTAATATAGACTAGTCTTATCCGTACCATAATCTAAGCCTGTATTCACAACTAAAATCGCAACTTGCAATCTTGTCCATAAGAGATTTATAGAAAAGATTGTGCTTTGAAACTAATCGTTATTAAAATCGTTATTAAAAATAACTATGTTGCGTAATGCGTAAATTAATTTATTCGTTTTTGTTAAAGAATGCGAATTGATGGAACTGAAAGAGGCTACAAGATAAAACTTTCTTCAAAAAAATGTGATGGGTATATTCAACAATTGTATTGTAATTCTTGTACCGTACGGTACTTGTACACCTAATATACCCGTATGCTTTTTTTAAGTCAAGCAATCGATTATTTAAGCTACTTACATATTAACACCCACACATAAGTTAACCAAAAATTTGTTATCAAAACTTTTAGCTAAATATGTGATAACTTTTTTCAATTTCAAATAGAATAAAATATTTATATTTCTTTGCATTTATAAGCTCATGTCACACGGTAACTGATTGAGTTGTCGTCTGGCTTGTAAGAAGATGCAGAAATATGTATTTCAACGTCGTCGACCAAAATATTTAGTGAAAAATCGTCGTTTGAAAGCCCTAATCCGACATCTTGTAACACAATCTGAAAAAGAAATAAGTTTTGCAGATTTCCCTATTTCGGGATCGTCATTATTCAGTCAGAAGAAAGTCCCTTTTGCTTTAAAATGTATTTTCGTTGTTACTTTTTGCATTTGTATTTTGGTTTTTGGATATCAAACTTACGTGAGAACAAGTTATTACTTCGATTACCATACTGTTGTCGATGTTATTCAAACGTCGGAAGAGTTTGACCATCCAGCATTTTACGTTGTGGCATACGACACAGCTGCAATGTGTAGCTTATGGAACCGGTCGAACTTAGATGTCGGGCGTGCACCATTTGTTAATTTTCACTGCGTAAACCCGCTACTTGGTTTAATGAACAAAGGAACCATCCCTCCAGATGTTACTTTAAAGCAAATATGGAACGCAACTAACATTACAACATCAATGCTATCATTTAAAGTTGTATCAGTAAGCTTGCAGAAAATATACTGTAGCTGTTTGAGTATAATTTACATTTCTTTGTTTTACAGAAACAGAAAATGTCACATTTGAAAATGGTTCAGGATGAAGTCCTAGCCCCTGACTTGGGAATCGTAACACGATTTCGTTTTGGTACGAGTGTCGTTTTGGACAATATATTGTCAATACCAACGTATTTTGCATTGATTTTCTTTCCAAACTTGCATACAGTTAATCGCTGGATGTCGTCTTATCAAGGCAGTTCATTTGAAGTAATATACGCAAAGAAGAATCCAGACTTCTGTAATGAACACACTTATGTGGTGGGTTCCCGTAATTAGCTTTTACATAAAAAATTTTGAAACGACATAATTTTATAGATTTTAGTGAAACAAATCGGAGATGCAACTATTGCCAAAATTTCGTACCCAGTGGCTTCAGGCTCTGAAAAAAGACTTTCCTTTACCTATTTAAAAGTAAGTTAAGTAAAAGTTTCTTCTGTATTTTATCCTAAAAATAAATTTCTCTCACAACTTACTATTTTAGTACTCATTAATTGATACTCCAAAGTCACACTGTCTAAGTTTTAAAGACCATGCAAAGTGCTTCAAAAACTGTGTTGATAAGAAACACAGAGAACTTAATTGCAAGTAAGTATTGTCTTAAAACAATACAATTGTTAAAGTTCTTGTAAAATGTCTTGTTATTTCAAAGGTTTCCATTCGCTACCACTAATTTACCCGAGTGCAATCTTAGCGATCCCCAGATAAACAAACTGTTCATAAAGCTACTGTTCATTTTTCACTCAACACAACCAGAACGTGATTGTGGATGCATTAAAAAATGCGTGGAATATTCTTACGAACCCACTTTAGAAAGTACTCGTATAGCTGAAGACAAAATGATTTTCAATTTTTATTTTCGCAGTAAAGAAATCACTGCTTATGTCCAACATTTGTCATTCGATACAATCTCTTTGCTTTCGGAAATTGGAGGAACTCTAGGTATTACGATGGGTCTATCATTGCTGTCTTTAATAGAATGTGTAAGGATGGTTAGAATCATGCACAAACAACAAAAACATTTGAGAAATACAAGACGGTTTCACTTAGTCAAGAAGATTGGTAAAATTAGAAAAAAACTAATTCAGCAAAATGGGCCATCTACTTTTCATGCAGTAAAAGTAATAATTATCTGTGTGCTAATTGGTTTCACTGTTTACTTGCTGTATTGGCGCATTGTGTACTACATGAATGAACCGACGACATCGTCGGTTGACATAATTCGCCCTTCAACGGTCCAGTTTCCTATAGTAACTATTTGTGGCGAATCTTTAGCTATACACAAACTAAAGCGTAAGGCTAATGGCAACAAAAATTTGGGATGCGAAAAAATTAACCATCTGCAACTTATTAACGAAAAAAATACAGCAGATCGTATCTGGGATCTACTTTCTATTCATTCGACGGTCAGCGTCAGCGATTCATATAAAGTAAGCAAGTATTAAAGTCAAAGCGATAAATACACATACTTACCACATTCAAGTTTTCACATGATTGTAATTTTAGTTTTATGCAGGAACATCTCTACATTACAATGGAACTAAAACAACTGCAATATTGTTGTACGGCACCTGCACCCAAATGAAAATGCCACTGGTTAACTATACAGGTGCAACCACAGGATTAACATTTCAGTTAATGCCATTTCCAAAGAGTTTTTTTTGTGATGAACATAAGTTTTGGGTATAATTTAAAAATATGCGCAGAATAGGCAAACTTTGTGTAATTATCACTTAACTTTAGTACATCTTAAATTCACCTGATGAAAATATAGATTTGTCAATGGCAACAGACGTGCAGGCAGCCACCCGAAGCAATGTGTACATACGAATAAAAAAGGTACTTTTTTAAACCCTTCTTGGATTCAATATAGGAAATGAAAAAACGTCCAAAAAGGGTATCACTGTGCCTTAGTATATATACCTTAAACTTTTTATAGTTACAGTGCACTCAAACTGTGCATCAGCTCAATTTTTTAGATTGTTTGTTTATTTCCTACCGGAAACCCAACGCAAAGCGCAGAAATGCGAAAATGTTACAATTTCAATTCACTTCAGATGACTCGACTAAATGTAGCTCGTAATAAGTGCGTGAATAAGAAGATACATTTACATTGCCTACAACAATGTCTAAAACAAAAACTACAGGAACAATTATCTTGTCGGTAAGTGTTCATACAACATCGGCAATATAACCTCGAATCTACTCCTGTTGAGACCATTCATGTTCTCAAATGTAAAATGGCATCAATGTTTGAATGCTAAACTGATTTTATAAGACTTTCAAGGTACCGTAACCATAGTTAAACGACACGTTTTAAAGTCTATTAAAAAAATAATGAGCGTCTGTAAAGTCAATTTAGCATTCAATGCTTTAAATTTTAAGTGATAATAGCTGCAGCTATTATCACTTAAAAATTAAAGAATCTAGCCAAAAAATACCTTTCCCATTGTTTTCCCATTACAATAAATAGGTGAACCTCTCTTCTCTGCTGAGAATGATGGAAAATAGCAGACAATAGTAGACACAAACCTATTATTAAAAACGGTTCTGTGAGCGAACTGAAACTGCTAGTCCTGTAATTTGTGCTCGGACGGAATCTTTGATGCTAAATTCAAATTGCACATTTTAGCCTGGGCAAAGGCAACGTAAACAATAAATAATTAATACTTCTCGAAAAAACAGGCACTAGCTGCAATCAATGTTTATAATCAGATTTTATTTACTTTCTTGTGCATGTCCACGGGATAAGCAATAATGCAGTTTGAATTTAAAGAAAAAAAATTCCAGGCACAAATTAAACTATTTTCTTTGGAATCAATTGTATTGTTCTAGCACCATCTCTCTCGTTTCTTGTACATACAGCTTACCTTACATGACTGATTTTGATATCTACATTCCAATGTGCACCAACTTCAGTTCATCATTAAAATCGCAGCACAAATACGTTGACATTTACATGGGAAGTGACGCGTACAAGTCGTGCCATTGTTTACCGAGTTGTACTAAAACTATTATTACATCCAGTGTCATGACCGAAAAACACGCTCTCGACCAAATAACCATTGTCACAAACTTTTTACTAACCAATTATATTGAACATCTTTTGGAAATTCAAAAATACACAGGTGATGCATTCATCAGCGACATCGGAAGCATTTTGGGAATTGGGTTAGGATTGTCGATTCTTTCAGTATTTAACATTGCATCTCACTGGTATGCATCCACTTACCATTACACCCAATGTATAATGTGTTGATCCTTGTTTTCTTTTTAACAGGTCAGCAAAATAACATCGTCAAGAGGAAACTATGGATATTTCATCACATCGTTGGATTTTTAAACGTATTCACATGTTAATGCAATAAGTGGACACAAGTAGTATACAGAAATGTTCATAATTTAATAATATATTGGTGTATAAAGTTCTCATTTTTCAAACACACTACAATCAGCATACAAGTGTTCAAAGTATTCCTTGCATACACATTACAGAATAGCTTTGTACTTTTTTCTTTCAGACAAACACGAAAAATAAATCTAAAAATACAACTTTTCATTGAAAAATGTGCCAGGATAAAAAAAAAAAATACAATAAAAATATTAAATGACTCGAGGTTTTTGTTTTATCCTTTCACAGGCACTTTTAGTTGTAACCAGACTAGAAATAAACAAAAGAAACCCCAGAAACGTGAGCACTTTTTCAGAGAAGGTTATTCATTTTGTTAAGTCTTTCTTATTCTCACCAGATATGCACATCAGTAGTAATAACATTTGCCCAACTTAAGGCACAGAATTAAGTACTGCTCTGACAAATGTAATTTATTCTTTTTTAAAAAAAGGAAGCCCTAGTGATATAATAAGGAAGTTGTCACAAAAAAATATTGGAAAATACTGATTCTTTTCAGTTATTTCTCTGCAAATTCTGCAGTGATGATTGATAAAGGCCATTGAATGCTGCTTACTGACATCTCGAGTTTTAAACTTCTGTTAGATTAGGCCTAATAATAATAGTTAAAAAATTGACTACGGGAAACCGAGTTTCAACGCTAGTCGACTAGTTCATGTTCGACCTGTAAGCTCAGTTATGACGTATACAACACGTGATATTTCTCGCGCTCATCCAACATGTCGGCACGAGCGCGAATGAAAGCCAGTCGTTAAAAGCGACCGCTTGTGATAAATCTTAAACCCACGTTCCGTTGTTTGTATACTTTGGCCAACAATAATAACAGACATTTAAAAGAAACAATAAAATAAAATAAAATAGTGGACTAGGGCCGTTAGAAGAACAAAAACATCTACTGATAGATGCTAAAGCTGATAATAGGAGGAAGACAATACTCGATTGCTCGGGCATTCATATACAACACACTCAAACACTGCACGTATTACCACACTGCGACAAGTCTGTAACTGAATTAGAGTCTGTCCACACACACTGGCGACAAGGTTTGCACTCAGGATCATCTTGGCTGCTGCGAAGATTCTGTTCGAACTCTAACAATTGGCCCATGAAGTTAAAATTAGGTGATATGATTGGACGTTTGTTTTTGACCATTCGGTACGCATCTACCATGTTCATTAATGTGTGTTTCATGATGTAGGCAATGGTTATGGTGGGTGAACGGGAAATGCCCGCCTGGCAATGTATAAGCACGTTGTTTTCATTTCGTCGGGCCTCATCTGTAAATACATTGAAACAAACATTAAAATTCGTTTCAATAATTCCAAACACAATAACACAGCAGCCAAATTTAAATCAAGTCTCAAGACACATCTAAAGTTTTAATGAAAATTGCAAAAGCACAAGAAAACCCATACAACAAACATGGTTTAAGCAATTAGCACGCGAACACCAGCTAAAGGGCCAAAAGACCATTAACCTAGCACGAGAAGAAGCCATTAAAACTCAAAAATCCACACTAAACAGGAAACTGGCAACTACACGCATGCACAGTCAAAGATTTCCCGATTTTTCAGGAGTTTTCTACCTCATACACAACAGGAATTCCTACTAGGCTTTTCCACCGTCATTTTTGTTTTGTACGTGACCAACAAATTTACAAAAAGCAGGAAATATTCCCTGCGTTTAAACGTCGAGTTTGTTTACTGCACTGCAACATTTTTTACATTTCGTGACGCAATACTGCAAGATTTGCTACGATAGTGATCCAAGTGGAATGCTCCTTTCCTAGGACACTGAGCAATTAGGAAAAACATTTCCCAAACTCAAGGAAGTGTAGCAACTCGTACAAGAAATACATTTCTGACCTCATTTTAAACGTTTCTAGTCACCCGGAAGATTAAATCCATATGATTTCCTACACATTTTCCCCACCATTTATAAAACCTAAAAAAAGTTAAAATTATCCAAATTCTATGTCAACCATTCAACACATTTTCCTAATCAGAATCAAAGCGAGCGGAAGTCAAACAAAACTAACCCAAACAACTTCCTACTTAACGACGTCTCTTAACATTTTGACGCAATATTTGCCCAAAACGCAGTAAAAACAAAGACTCCCGGCCATGTTTGCAACAAACTTTGCCATTTAGTGCTAAACTAGCTTTTGATAACGCCATGGGAGGGTCGTCAAATTGACACAACGAGATGACCAACCCCTAATCCACTTCTTCATTATTGGCCAGTATTATGTCTCTCATGCACTCGCTGTTATTGTACATAAAATGACGTCAGTACTTCATCCCGGGCAGATGGTGAATAGGTTGACTCATGGGTCTGAAGGTGCTGACATCACAGATTAAATCAGAGCCGCGTTAAAGTGTACGTTCCACATCCCTGCTGAGGTTCCTAATAATTTCGGTTATCAAAACAAATGAAAAAATATACGAATAAACTTTGCTACAATACGATGTGTCATATTAAATCGACCCCTTTGGCTGTGGCAATATATTTATTGCGCATTTTATTTATACCCAATGGGTTAGGGTTCGAATATTGGATTTAAAAAAATGAGTTGGGGGAATAAAAAAGTTACCCTCACCTCCTAATCAAGTCCAGTTGATAATATGCCGCCTCCCAGCACCCCTTTTTATTTTCATTAATTTCCTTAGTCATTTAGTGACGGTTATTTTTTTTCATAAAAAAAAATTAGTACCAAGGGGATATATTTATGAATCAGAAAAAAGATATATTGAAAAATTATTGGGGAAAAAACTGGAATGAATCATGCAGGAAATCAAGATGGAACTTTTTTTGCTGCCGAAAACAAATTGTTAGAAAGGTATTTCACAATTAAATCGAATTTCTACATCAAAAAAGAGAAAATTTGTATGTTTTTAAAAAAAAAAAAATTGCTTAGTTGCACTTCAACGTGTTTGTTTTTCCCCTCTTTATTGATCAGTCAACACGCCATTATTTAGCATGCAAGTCCACAAAAGGTTACAAAACACACATTCACATATTTGATGGAATTTATTTCAATTTACACGCCCACTTTTTTTTAAATTTTAATACGGCAAAAATAAAGTTAATTTGTAAATAAAACTTTCACACCATGAGAATTGATGTAAAGGGAAGGGCTAAGTTGGAAAAAAGCCAGCTGTTCATTTCTTTTATAAGTTGCATGGCAACCATCTGTCCGCCATACTCACTATGACTCATTCTACCATTCCTGGGTGACCCGCAGCCCACAGGAAGCAGCCATACAATTCGAAACCACAACATCATACCAGAATTTAACGAAGCATCAACATAAAACTATTATTTGTTTACATTTTTTTCTTTCTTCTAAAATCTAAAACTAAAAATAACCAATTCAAATCAGTAGTCAACAACAATATCGCCTTACAATCCAACACCAATTACACAACATTTTTCAGAACAAAAGTAAACAATTTTTTTTCGCCTCTCAACCATTTTCCTTGTTATTATTTGAAGGTTTTACAGTACAGAATGACTCACTTTTCGTAAGATTACCACCAGTCAAGGTCATAAAAAGTACAAACTTATTTCATTACCGCCCGTTTTCATTGCTTTTTTTATATTTATATATTTATATTTTATTTTGTTAATAAAAAACAAAAAAAAAAACTTTCTTTTTTAAAAATTCTATCGTCATCTCCTGACAAAATCTCGGATTGAATTATAATTCATGTGAGGTCATGAACATAGATTTGCTCATTTCTATGACCTAAAAACCTCTCACAACGGAAATCAAGATAAATTAAAAAGTTCTGCTCCATTAACTGGCCAATTGCACAACATCAGGCCTGTGAACACCCCCACTCTTGTTTCTAATCTCATTGATATCAATGCACACCCCTCACAATCTCACTACACCCACTGATTTACTAATTTTTTCGCACTCAATTATCATGCAAAAAATTAAAAATGGCGACTTTCTGAAGGTCATGCATGGCGAGATTAGTGCATGAGTCACGAAATTACGTAGTAGGAATATAAAAGCGAATTTAGACTTATTGATAACTGAAATTAATATCATGAAATTTAATCGTCAAATTCAGTTTTTTTTTTTTTCTTCTTGAAATTATATTGTTAATACATTCAAATATATCAATCAAAATACACACGATAGGAGGATACTAAGGACTTGTTGCTATCAACTTTTTTTTCACTTGTTGCACACGTGTAGTGACTCACTGATTGAATCATCGTGTTACAGGTGATGGATCAAATCTGCCTCATAATGCACTCGGTCTGTTTACATGGCACAAATAACAAAAAAAAAAAAAATCGCCGCCACCTTGTCGCCATCTTATCATCTTACGATAAGATAAATTGTGCATTTTAGGCCTCCATAAAAACCAATAATAATACTCCAAAATAATAATAAATCCGAAAACAATTTGCAACAAAAATTCTCAAAACCGGTCGCAAACTCTGTCAACAAATTGGGAAATTTACATTTTTCTGTAAACACTTTCTAATAGACAAATCAAAACCTAAAAATCACATTAGCTCACTTTCAACCTAAGTGGCTGACTCACAAGGATGGGTGTCTAATTCCACAAATTAAGAATCTTGTTTACGGCTGAGGAACCTCTCGCGTTAACCACACCCAATCGTAAGAGGAAATCCACTGTTCCGGTCAACGACGGACACTTCCGGCCGCACGAAACCTTCAAAAATAACCAAACAACTAATTGTCAATTGTCACGATTCGACCCATTACAAATTTCTCTTTCTTTTTTTGGGCTATGAGTCAGACAGCACCCCTTCATCGGTAGACCCCCATCAAGCCAATTACAATTCACATCTACGTCACCTAATCTGCGATGATGTCATATTACTTTTGTTCCGTGGTACGCGTGCAACTTTGAATGGGCACAGAACAAAAGCGAAATGCAAACTGAAAAGCCGACCCGAGTCTAGTTTGCCGAGCCCCCTATTCAGGAACCGCTTTATCATGCGAACTACACCTTTCCCCCTTCATAACCATCTGTTGCCACTTCTGGACCGGTCGCTTTGCGACGGTATCATTGCTACTGTTTCCGGTCCATTCAAATCCACAGCCTTCTTCTAGCCTGTGCACAAATGCACCGGAAATTCGAGCATAACAAACGTTGTCACTGCCATTCAATAACTTCCATTCAGCAACTGACCATTGACTAATCCGAATTTCAATTAAAAGCTTCCTGATTTAAAAAGAAAATAAAAAAATATGGAAATAAATTTGAATAAAATTGATTTATTTGCTTTGAGGAGAAAAGTACATCATTTGCGGTTGCATCAAACGAACTTTTTTTTTCTTTCTCGGGGGACATTGAACTCTGTTCTAAACCGAAGCAAAAGACAACTCGGCCATGAAGAGAGAGAAAAAAAACTTTCTCCGAATTTAAAATTGTTGTCTATGAATTTTTTTTTTACTACATCAATTACCTGACGTCATAATGACGGAGTTTGAAAGCAACTTTCGAAACCAACATCTGCCGGAAAATGAATGGATGACAACAGCTGCAATGATTAGTTTTAATTGTCTATCGGTCTGTATACTATGTTACCACATACAGTACACACTAGAAACCCAAAAAAGGGTTTCCCAACCAAATCAATCTTGCGAAACCATTCGTTAACCTTTAGAAACGTGTATGAGGAAATAGAAATAGTAATAAATTTCAAATCGAGTCATTGCTACAGAAAAATGGGGCAGGGAGAAGGTGCGCAAGGACCAAACCTAAACCATTCAACCTAACTGCACTGAGTTATCAACTGCCAGAAAAATATCGTCAACTTTGCGAAATTTCAGTTGCTTGGATTTCCCCAGCTTCGTTGTAACGATATTTCGCTGTACAAGTATCTGAAACCCGCAAGATCCCCATAGGGATTGTCCGTGCATGCACTCGGTTTCGGATACCCGGAAACAAGCGGTGTAAACATAATTAATGTTGGCTATGCACTCGCAGCTGTGCGATTTGGACATATATCAATGAAATGTCTTTTTCTGTAGAAAGAATTGCAACAAATTAATTATAAAAAAAAATAAATTTGACTTACCAATAAATTCGAAAGCTTCATCGAAGTACTGTTTGAGATTCTGATGACCACTGTCGGAAGCTGGTAATCGTTTATACTTGATCCCCTGTTCTTCGTGATAACCGGGCAAATGAGCTGTTACATTAAGAATACACGTAATTCGCAGATCCAACAACCCCTTCAAATCTGCCGCATCCCTTTCATTGCCCAAAAAGAGAAATGGAAGCACGCGAGTTGCTGGTGTGTTTTCAATGTCCGGTTCGTTTAATGACGGGTCGCACGACATCGTATCGGAGCATAGTATCGTCGGAGATTGAACAGTGTTTGATTCGCTTAAATGTGCGTAGTGTTTGTTGAATTCACGCCACCCACCTTAAAAAAATAAAAATAAAAAATAAAAAATAAAAATTAGTAATTAAATTAATTTATTAAATATATTTCAACCATAATAACTCTTTTATATTTTTATTTAAAGAGGTAATTTGTCTTTTAAGTTAGGTGACAAGAGGCTCCACGCAGTCTCAAACGACTTTCGACTTATACGGTCGTGTTCATTGCACTTTTAGGAAATCCTTTGATCTTACACTCACCACTGAAAAATGACATCAGATGTAGCAAGTATAAATAAATAAATAAATACAAATAAAAATAAACTTGTCGATCAGTTCAAAAAAATATATTTAAAAAAAAAATCATTTCATTATAATGCTAATTTTTTATGTGAACAAGTTTGTACACCTTTTGCACTTTTGACAAAATATCATTGTCGTTTAGTGACGTCACAAAGTGTGAATAATGATGAGTCACGAAGGGTTGTAAATTAAATTCACCATTATTTCCTAATTTGATTGGCAGCAGATGGCAAATCAATGAATAGACCAACTCCATGATTGACTAGAACGGGTTAAACGGGCAATATCTGTGGTAAATAGCCCCGACGTGATTTTTCTATTTTTACCTGCTTAATCCAGATCGATAAATCAATGAAAAACAAAAAACAAAAAACAAAATAAATAATTCCTCATAAAAAGTTTGAAGTTCAACAATCGTCATTCTTTCACAGTTTAGATCATCTGCTAAATTTGGACTTATGTCTAACAAAGGTATGAATATGATTCAGAAAAGATTTTTTCTTCTCCTCCCCTAGTTTAGCGTATTAGACCCATGAACTTTAAAGTAAAAATTCTTGCAGTCTTGTTTTGCATGCCCAGTCTGATGATTCACCATCAAAACAAATGTTTTTAGATCCCCAGTGCCAAAAACACTAAAGCAGATTCCAAACTCAATACTTTTCCTCCTAGTCATAGGTTTAAATGGGTGGTAGCAAGTAAAGTTGGCTATTTCAGGCTCGGATTTACACAAATAGCAATTTTTTTTACATCCATACTCATTCAGGGCTCAATAGTACATAGTAACGACTCCATTTGGTTATCTCACAACACAATGCGAATACTGTCCAGTTCCAGATTTACTGGCAAAATGTGGGACGAGATTAATCCAATTAGCGCTAATTTGCTGTGGCGCTAAATCGAGGCTGTATACGTTATTTGATTAGATCCCAATTGCCTGATACTTGCAATAAAACTGTGAAACCACAATCCCTGACCGTATTAATCAGTCAAGGCAAACATTTTGGAGGTTATTTTCTCCAAAATGTCCTTCCCAAATACCAAAAAATGGGTCAAAGTCAGGTCAAAAAGCATCTCAGACTATTTTCACTGAAGGCTGTAGGGCATTAGGTCAATAACCCATTCCTTAAAAATTGAAACAAAAAAAAAAGTAAAAATTAAAAAAAAAAATTAAAATATTTTTTTAAAAATTTTTAATTTTTTTTTTTTTTACAAGTTGAAGAAAAGTGTTGCTTTAACGACTGCAGTAAATGAGTCAAAACTGAAATACTGTAAAAACTTCTTCAAATGAGTCAGCCGAATTGGAAACAGCTGAAAATGACTCAAAATTGATCTCATCCGTATCAAACCATCGAAAAAAAGGGTGATCTCTAATTGAAACTAAAATGCTAAACTATTCATCAGTTTTAACCGGCATAGGGCAGCGATCCAACATGATCCCAAATTTAGAGCAGACCCTAAATTTGGCTCAAATCGCTCTTTTATTACACCCGACGTCGGGATAAAAGAAATAGCGAAAGCAAAACAATCACCTTTAAGGACGGCAAGTTCCCTGTTGTCTTCCCACAATGCACTCAACACAAGAAACAATGGATGATTCTGATGCAGGTTGTCCAAATCAGCAGTGGAGTCATCACACACGATGACCTCACGACACGTCCGACGTCTGATCAGCTCCTTCGCCTCTTTGCAAGGAGCCAAATCTGCCAACGTTGCCCTTCCGACTTGCAGTCTCTTCCGGTTGAATCGGTCGCTGCAATTCACGTTGATCGAACCGGCGATGTGGCCGCAGTTGAACGCCAGGAAAGGACGACAATCCAGTATCAAAAACGATCTGCCCTGCGTGTGTCCGTTCTCCACGATCCGTCTGGACAGTTCGCCCACTTCCATCATTCGCGTTACTTTGATCACGGTTCGGAATACGACAGCAGGGTCGGAATTGGGCGATGCTGGCAACGAGACGGTTTCTTCCAGTTTACATTTCTTGCTCGGAGCTGAAGTCACCACGATCACATTGGTCGGTCCTGGTTCACTCAGGCTTCGACTCAAAGGCAGCTTAAGGCTTTCACGACGATCACTCACGCTAAGCATGACGAGAGGACGCAAGGCCAATCTACTACCGCCGAACTTCAACACCGCGCTACGACGCCGGACATTCGAAGGCGCTGAGACTAAAAATATAAAATAATTCAAATTAATAAATTAAAAATTAAAAATTTAAAAAAAAAATCCTTCAGTTTTTTTTGGCACTGTCAACTGGATCTAAATTCAACCACAATAACTTTAAATAAATTACGTACTCCACTTTTCCCTCATTTTTTTGGAGCTAAAAATTGCCTGTCAAACACTGGGCTGGTATAAGACGAAATGGACTCAACGTTATGAATCAAAATAATGACTAGTGGAGTTAATACTTTGTACCGCACAACTCACCAGTGACTCACTTAGGTCCTATGCTACTCGAGTATCGGAGGGTCCGAGTGTGAACTCATGCAAGCCTCGGGCTCGAATGAGCTCCCATCCCCATCCTGCTCTGATATACCACTAACAGATATGCCCTGTGACGTAATGCGGGAGGTATTTTTAACTCACCCAAACAACTGAGGCCTAGATTGAAATGTGTTCAAGATGATTTTTTTTTTTGAAAAGAAAATATCTTTCTTTTTAAGGTTATTTCTATAATAAAAGTTAAGTAATTAAAAAAATGTATTAATATTTCAAAATATTATTTTTTTTTAAATATTTTCTCAATTAATTTTTATTACAAAACATTGTGTAAGAATAGAAATTCATCCCACCAGTTATTGCCAATGTATTGGAGGAGGTCAAGAGTGACGTCATACGTCTTAGTTTGTAGAGCAGTAAAGATAAAAATATTATCCTTGTGTGTTTACAAATGTCAGATTTAACATTTACTTTGGGTTTTAGTTGATATGCTTGTAAGAATCCTTAATACTTGATATGTAGAATGTGTATTTTCCTTATACATTAAAAAAAACAACTTTTTCCTGTTATATAATGGAATTTTTAAAAGAATATTAACAACAACAATAATAAATGTTATGGGATTATGGGATTGAATAATATTCCTTTTTTTTTTTCTATACATTTCAATTTTGTCGTTTGTGTGTATTGTCAAGCAGACAACAATTAGAAATTGGAGTGTGATAAAAGGCGAGTTTTCCGGGTTTGAATAGCAGACGACAAAAAATTCAAACTTATGACGCTTCAGTGTTTGAATTGTTCAAGATAAGAGAAGAAGAAAAAAAGATCAACATACCTGGTTTATTGTTTTAAAACATTAAAGTGATGTTTGTTTGAGTGATGGTGAATTTTCCACGCAACAGGTATACACTCCCAAGAACAGACCAGACGTTAACTGAAGCGGTAGTGGTGACTCACGTCTTTGTACTCAATCGAACAGCCGGACGCCTCTCGTACGCATGCGCTTACGTCATTTTAAGCACCAGCGTGTGATTGGGCGAATGAGAAGATGTAATGTTTAAAAATAGTAACATTACAAGTAGGCGGGTTTTTAAATTTAAATTTTCATGAACCGTATCAAGATTAATAAAAATGATTTTAATGACACTAATGGCGCTTCTAAACTACAAACAATCAATGAAACCACAAGCCGTTCGATCAAACGATCATCTTCAGTGGTCAAACGAATTATTATAGTTTGATTAATTGTTTGTAGTTTAGAAGCGCCATTAATATCATTAAAACCATTTTATTATTATAACAAAGAAGAAGCGCATTATTATTGACATAGATGTTTTTATGAACCAAGATTAAAGTTAATCATTTTCGCACCGTGTTATCTTTGTTTTTGTAATGCAAAACAAAGTCGTTTTATTCCAACTTTTCAAGACTTATGATTGACCCTTTGCCGGATTCTCTCTGCTTAAAAAATTTAATTATTATTGAAAATAATTTGAAATTTTAGAAATAAAATCAAAATTTAAATTTTCTGAACATTCAAGTTTTCGTAAATTTTAGATTTATACAAGTTGGGGAGGGTGGATTAGTGGAGGCCTCGGAGCGGTGCGCCGTTTGCCCTACCTTAAATCCGACCTTGTGGGGGAAAACAAGGTCCTCTATGTGGTAATTTTATTTGAGTGTTCAAGACCACGATTTGCCCCTTTGCTTTTTCTCCCTTTCAACATTTCGTGTTCGTGTATGCAATCAATTGAACTTGATAAATAAAACTTTTATTGCACAGCTAACCTGGTGGCAAAATACATTACTACAAATGTAAACACGGCACAGCCCAAACGTGCAATATTTGTGCATTTTGGTGTTGAATTTGGAATTATATTTTTAAACGTTTATATGAAATTGGTGAAAAATGTCAGTCACTCAAGAAAAATCATTTATTGATCTAATACATGAGAGAAATATGCAGAGGAATCCAGGGCTGGGTCTATACTAAAAAAAACTCTGAACCAATCTCCCTGACTGCTGGGTCTTTTACTTTGTCCAAAAAGAGGCAGCCTCAAGGGATCGGAGGCCCATGGCACAAAAATATTGGCCAATTTTTTGTGAAAATTAGTCAAAAGTGTAGTGAAATTTGTGAAAATTTTGGCAAAATTTGTCAAAAGTTGTGAAAATTGTGGCAAAATTTGCCAAAATATCTCAAAATCCTGAAAATTGTGGCAAAATTTGTCAAAATATCTCAAAATTCTGAAAAACGTTAACAAGGGTCGACATTTTTACAAAGGGGCCACAAAACTCGGAGGTCTTGGGTGGTCACCTTACTGACCATGGCCATACCCAAAAGAAGCCTCTGTGTCCAAGCTCGAACCCATGGTGGCTCCTAGACCAAAGTAATCCAAATTTGGTATTGTGGCTGTATAGTATGTGTATTAATCACTCTTCCGAATAGAAAAAAAACAACATTTTTTATTAGTTTTACTAAACCCCTCAAACTGATACAACTCCAATACGATAATCAGTATCCAGTTGCTGTTCCTTCATTTGTGAATTAAAAAATGAATAAAATTATTCTTTAGATAAAAGCTAGATGTAGCATCTTTAATACTTGAATCTCTCCGTATGTTCTTACTTCGTCCATTAATCTGTGACCAAAGAACCTCATCTGGACTGGAGTGAATAGTTTATGGAAGGATGAAATCACTTGTGCTGTTTTTATCTGGCGTCGAGTTTTCTGTGCATGTCCACTCAATATGCTTGACTAGACCACAACAAATTCAATGCCAGCCACTAACAATGTACCTTACCTATTTGGCCAAACTATCAAAACGGATTGATATTATTTTTCCAATCGACGAAAATTATTACAATTTAAAAAAATTTTTACATGCTTTCGGAGGCAACTGCCCAAAATCTCCAAACTTTGGGATCCTCAGACTGAGGCGCCCAAAATTTCTTAAGTAATCTAATCCTGGGGTCGGCAAACTACAACCCACCTCTTTTTATCCGGCCCGCGTGGTCGATAATACTAAACTTTACGTATTTACGTTTTGACCGTAAAAATTTATTTTATGTTTTCGCGACGTTTTAAAGCAGTGATGGGGAACCTTTTTTCTGCCAAGGACCACTTGGATATTTATAACATCATAAAATTTAGACCAATTTAACAACGTTATGAAGATTATTGGCCTATACAAAGTCAATTTTTGGGCGAAAAATGTCGATTTAGGCTACAAATTGATGATCTTTAGACTAAAAACATTGATTTGGAAAAAAAATTGCTGGTTTTTTTCCCCAAAATCTACAGTTTTCTAGATTTATTGTATCGTGATCCCAACTGCAGTTGCCGTGGCAGGGCCGGACCAAATGCTTCCACGGTCCTTATACAGCCCGTGGGTCTGAGGTTCCCCAATACTGTTTTAAAGGTTTAAAGTGTCGTAAAAACAATAAAAAAAATTGTGCAAAACATTACATTTATCCTTTATAAAGGGTAAAGCGCGTTGTTAAAAATTTTTTTACATCCGAACTACATTTTGTCCAAAAAGATTTTTTTTTGTGTGGCCCGCAGAGCCTAAAATATATGCTATTTGGCCCTGTAAAAAAAAGTTTGCCGACCCCTGGTCTAATCAATGGGGCCCATGTAAAAATGAGAACCTTTGCCCACAATTTTTGAAAAATGTGAGATATTTTGAGCAATTTAGACAAATTTCAACAAATTTCAACAAATTTCGCCACAATGTTGACAAATTTCAACAAATTTCGCCACAATGTTGACAAATTCCAACAAATTTCGCCACAATGTTGACAAATTCCAACAAATTTTGCCACAATTTTGACAAGAAATCGCTCAATATTTCCTTCCCATAGGCCTCTGCACATTTTCATAGAGTAGTGGTGATCGCTTTGAGTAATGATTAATGATGTGCACGTTGAGCTTGGAATCTTTAGTTTAGTGTATACTCCATATTGCTGTAAATAACAAAAAAATAATGAACATGGTTCACGCTTGAATCACATTATCTTACTTACCTATTGCTTTGGTTCAAAACTACAATATCTTGAGTTTAAACCACGGTGAAGAAGAGTCTTCTTCACCATGTTTAAACTTACAAGAAGTGTTCGTCCCCTGCAAAAAACATGCGGCTAACCAATCAGAAACGACATTGTTTGTTTGCATGAAACTTGAACGAAATTCGCTGTAAAACGTCATTCCAACTCACTAACGTTATAGAGTTGATCTATAAAATGACGTTATCACAACAAGTGCAGGAATCGCTGAGATGATGTCAAACGTTTGCAATTGGCGAATCCCCTCTAAAGGGAATTGGAAGCAGAGCTGCAAGTATAAAAGCGAGAACTTCTCCACCGGCGTTGGCTTCTACGAAGCCCGGAAAGTGGGAAAAATTATTGTAATTTTAAAACTTTAATTATTGAAAATGTCGTCCGGCGTGGTAAGTCACGAATATCATGTTGAATTGTTTACTAAGAATGAAAGAAAAATGAAAAGATCTCGACGCAATTTTTAAAGCACCAACATTGAAAATGGCGATCAGTGTCCGTAGTTGACGTTCATTTTTGTTTCCCAAAAACACCAATTTCCGAATAAAGTGTGAAAATAAATCATGAAAATATGTATGCAGTGTGTGCTATTAAATAAATAAATACATGCGAGTTTTGATTTTAATTGTCTTAACATTTATGAAATGTAGTGACGTAATTAATTATAAAATGGTGTTCATTATTTATTGTTTTTAAAAAAATGAATTTGCCAGATACAATAATAGTTTGGGAATTATGAACTGTATTGTTAAATTTTAAGACAAGGTACCGAAATAAAAAACTTTATTAAACTCGACATTTTCAATTTATAATTGCAGTCGCAACTGTACAAAAGTGTCATCGACGATGTCATAAACAACGTGCGCGAAGTATTTCTGGACGAAAGTTTAGACGAACATATATTGCAAGAATTAAAGCAGGTAAATTGCGAAATTATGGAAAGAGAAGATGATAAAGTGTGTTGCGAAAGTCGCTATTGTTTTGAAGTTTGTCAATAACTTTTAAAAAAAATTTAAAGTACATTTAAATGTGGTACTTGCAAGTGTTTATAATATTTGCGAATGCTTAATTTCTTTTTTTGAGTTTATTATGAAGAAATTTGCTAAATTTAGTGATGATATATCCCATTATAGAAATTTAAAAAAAAATTTTATTTTAATAATAAAATGATTACATTTTTGTTCAATTACACTCTATTGGTATGTTACTACCCCAATCGCTATTCCAATTCATTGATTAGAAGTGAAATGAATGAATTTTAAATTATTTGAATAGAGGAAAAAGACCACAATTAAGTAATTTTTCCAAAACATTAAAATTATCAGCAAATGAAAGATAAAACGAATCAGCACAGAGATTATACTGAGAAAAACTAAGTTACAACAGTTTCTGATAAAGTTTGCATTTAGTGTGATTATAGTATGTAAAATTTTGAGTCCAGTTTTTCCATATACATATCCAGATCGAGTGTAAACTTTAATTTCAATATATCTAAAAATACAGCAAATTTTGTCTAGGGAAGGCAAAAAAAATGAAATAAAACAAATTAAATTATCTTATATCTTATCTAAATTTTGAAAAAAAAATTTAAAGTCTAATTTGTTTTATTGATAAAAATAACACGTACAGTTTGTTGTTTCACACGTTTTGATTAAATGTATGTACAGTATTTGTCACCATTTACTATCATGATATTTCGACAAACAATGCGTAATACTGAATGATAAAAATTTTTATATATATATTTTTTCTTTTATTCTAATAAAAATACAACTAATTTCGAAACTTTCTTTACAGTGTTGGGAGAACAAATTATTGCAATCTAAAGCTGTTCCTCCGGAAGGCGTTCAAGCAGAAGAAAGAATCATGCCAACACCTTTCACCATACAAACTCAACCTCCACAAACGACATCGGCTGGAAACACACCAGTTGCAGTGAAAACTGCAAGAGGAATTCAATACAAATATGGTAGAATCAAACACTATTAACAGCATCCAACTCAATCTAACATTCATCTAATGACAATTTTCCAGCTACCGCTGTTCAGCAGCAATTACCAGCCGGCAGTATCGTTCAACCAACTCTACAGTACCAATATGCACAAGGCGAAATGGTGAGCGCACCGGTCAAATTTGATTTAAATCCCAAAAACTAACATCTGTTTAATCTCTAGCCTGATGGATCGAAAACTGTGACCATTACATTACCACAGACCATAGCAGGATCTCAAAAGCCAGTCACTATATCCTTACCTGCCACTGCACTCATGCAACAAGGCGGAGGAATTGTAATGGTAAGTTGTCCGGCGTCATTGAAATGAAACAATATTTTGCTTATCTCTCCTTTTTTTTTTTTAGAGTGCGTCGGCAGCTGCTGCAGCTTCAGCTTTGCCACACGGTATTACAGCTGGCATATTACAGCCTGGTATCGCTACGATAAATGCTGCAAATTTAATTGCACATCCTAATTCAGGTAAAGAATTAGGCAGGATAGTGGCCAAACGAGATGGCTCATATGTATTGTTAAATGCGTGCACCACAGATGGTACGGTACAATATCAAACTGTGAACACTGAGCAATTGGCTAAACAGGGCTACACAATAAATGTACCGCAGGCGCCTGGTGCGCAAACAACATCTCAGGTTCAGCAAGTGCAGCTGCAAAATGTTGGTTACTTTGAATTTGAATCGGCCGAGTAAAGGAAATTAATTGGTTTTAGTTGTTGCAGAGTGGCGGTGTAATTCAGTTAGATGGGGCTGATGATACCAGCGATGAAGACGATGACGATGACTTTAAAGACGACGATGATATGGATAATGATGATGAGGCCAATGACGAGGAGAATGACGGTGCCGGTGAAGAGGAGGTGGAATTTGTAATTGGGGATGTGGCGTTGCACGATATAATAATGAATTTAAATGGAAATTGTTTAGGAGCCTTTGAACTCTGAGGATGATGTCAGCGATGAAGATCCATCAGAATTATTTGATACCGATAACGTTATTGTATGCCAGTACGATAAGGTTAGTAAATGTTTGGTTTGGTTGGTTTTTTTGGTTGATTTTGTGTGATAGTTAAATGTTGGTTTTTAGATTACGCGGAGTAGAAACAAGTGGAAATTTCATTTGAAAGATGGGATCATGAATTTGCAAGGAAAGGACTTTGTATTTCAACGTGCTTCCGGTGATGCGGAGTGGTAATCCATAAAAAAGGGATAAAAATGAAAACGAAACCGACAGTTCTGGCATTAAATCTTACTCCACATGTTGTGGGAAATCGTCTTTGCAAAGAAACAAGCTGGTTTTTGAGGAATGATCTAGTCAACCGGTTCGAAAATGACGACTAATAAAACGAAGACGTGAGCAAACTTTAGAATCTGTGCTAAATCTGTTTCCTTTTGGCCGCACGTTTCATAATGATAATTTATACAAACATTTGTTAAATCTCAGTTTGTTTACTACGGACGTAACTCCTCATCACGCAACATGATTTAAATCTAATGTTTTTGTGTTCCGTTTGTGAGTGGTGTATCCAAGGTTCCTGACTTTGTGGTGATGTGTTGCGACAAACTATTGCAATTATTGAAAATGTTGAATTTTTTGGGGGTTTATGAGTAGGTAGCACAATCATTTGATAAACGTTGAGGGAGAAATTTAATTCTTGGTTATTATTTTGACAAAAACAGCTAAACTTAAATGATTAAAATAATGTTTAATCGTGTGTGAATATCATCTGAAATTGAACTCGGAGCAAAAAGTTGCGTTGTTTAAATATTGATAAGAATTCTGTGGGTTGAAGGTGATGTTTATTTTTTATTATTCTTTTGTTCATTCTTTTTATTTAACATTTTAAAATTTTTTTTCTTTACTTAAAAAGTTGCACATGAATAGAACGCATTCCAGAAAGAAATGGTTTTGTTTTTGTCATGTAGATGTTACGGTTTGTTTTAGAAAAAATAAAGTTAGGTCTTGCGTAATTAGATTTCTATTTTAAATACATTTTCTAAAAGTACAGAACGATATAAATTGTGTACATTGAATTATGGCTACTCTATACAGCGAGGTAAATTATATATGAAGTTTCGGTAAATTCTAATCCGCTTGCTTTCTTTCCAAAAACCAAACTTTCATCGGCTCTTTCTTGCCCTTCATGGCCACCTCACCTCGGTAGGAAAATCTAAATGTTGGATCACGATTTTGAGGTTGTTGCAAATGTCTACAAATGGATAAAATCAAATGGGGATAAACGCAACTAAGCTTATAATTATAATAGTTTGTTTACATGTATGCTTCATCCGATACGTTAATTTTTCCCTTTACACCAGTTGTTTCTGTTCTACTGGTTAAATTTACTGTATTTCCAAAGAGGCAGTATCGTGGCATTCGTTGGCCTATTACTCCCGTCACCACTTCACCCGAATGTATACCGATAGTGATTTGCTA